>JAUMHI010000061.1:8183455-8199522 GCA_032359435.1 Enteromius unitaeniatus
TAAATTGTGGATAATTAAGCTATATATCATATGCTGAAGTACATTTCTGGAGTGTTAAAGATTAAAAGAAAAAATAAAAAGAACTGTACAGAACCAAAAACCGTGATACAAACCGAACCGTGGGTTTTGTGAACTGTGCCACCCCTTGAAGACAAAGGTGCTGGGAGTGCTAGACTGGCCCTATGTGTTTAAAAGCGATTGCTGTATAAATAGTGTTCCATAATTTGCATGGGTTTGTAGGAAGGGTTTGACAGAGAAAAGTTGCCCTTCCTGTTTAAAGGAATTTAGTCCAAGACTTCTCCTCAGTTGACCACAGTAAATACCCTAGAATGCATATTTTAAAAAGCACTGCACACCAATTGATATTCTCAAAGTAATTCTCAGCTTTCAGTGCCTTGTATTACCTCTGTGAACCTTTAAATACTGCCAATACTGTCTTTCTGTAAGATGGAGAAGCTCTTCTAATGTGCTTACGATGCAAACAGACTTGGAATTGTGGTTTTCTGGCTAAGCTAATGAGATTCTGGTCTTGTGACGCTGTGGGAACTTTGAGGGGTTTTATTCATGCGGTGTGTGTGATTATGAATGTGCAGTTTGAGAGGTTTGAGCAACTGGAATGTGGCTGACCTAGAAATAATTTTTCAACAGTTTTATTCAACAGCAAAAAATCAGCTTTTTAGTTTGAAGCTCAGATATGACATAATTTCTTTATTTTCTTTCCCAGCAGTTAGGCAATTCATGCTGTTCTCTGGTTGACTGGTTAGTTAATTTAGTAAGCCATGTGTCATGCTTCAGGAGAAGAGGTTCAGGGGAATGGTGGTTTTGGACTGGCCTCACGTTTAGTCATATGCCTTTCATTGCCACAATAATACCACCTAAACTGCATTGCAACTATTCAATCAAAGGCACTAAAAACAGGATGTGCGTATAGAATGTAACAAACAATAAACTGAAGGATCTGAAGGATCATATATATATATATATATATATATAGCATCTGACAGAGATGTGTTACACCACTACACACTATTGCTACACACTCTCTCAGTAATGGTACTGAATCACATTTAACACAGTAACATATATTATTGCTATTACTGATTGATTTTCAGTCATGAGTATTAATGGATGGCATTATGAATGTGCGTGTTTATATTTGTTTGTAGGCCATAAAATTGCAGTCAATAGAGAAGATATTTTTCAGGGCTGTTTTTAATTCCAAGGATGACTGATGATGTAGTTTCACTGTACAGTAGACTGGAACTGAGCCAGTCAAAACAACTTACAAAATACAGCGAACCGTAATTGGTTTTATCTGAAATGTGTTGGATTCACATGTAAATACTATGGTATTCGAATATGGTAATAATTAAACGCCATGTTATTGCCATCTGGCACCATGATCTGTGTGGTGAATGTCGTATAACATTCTTTGATTTAAAAATCAAGGAATCAGCTGTCATTGCACAGTAATGTGGCTGAATTCACATGAAAAGCAGTCATTTAGGGATTCAATGTATATAAATGCCTTTGTGTGAATAAGCACACAGCTGGCCATTTAAAAGAATTTTCTCTTTGAAACGGCTGAGAGAACTGCTGCCTCTCCGGCTGTTGTTTGCTCCAAGTGATGAGCAGCCTTGGGATTTTAGCTGCCAACCCTTTTCTGGCAGGCTCAATGTTTGAGCACTGTAAACCTCAAGCATGTATACAATGATACATGTTTTCTTTCATCTGATCACTGAGGCTGCATATTGCTGTATCTGAGCACCCGATGACCAGGAACCTACAGATGATTTTCACTTTTTAACTGCAAAATCTGTGGTGGCAGATTCTGAACTGAAGAATATATTGTTTTGTTACAATTGTTTTCGCTGGACCAGTTAAGCACAAATCTCACCCCACAGCTTATTTCATTGGTCAACTCAATCACTTCAGATTTAATGAATCCACTCACTTATCTATATAATCTATATTTAATCTCTATTATAGATCAGTGGATCCACACAGAAATATTATGGATGGAGAGGATCATGACAAACAGGGTTGATATTATCAGATTGTGCTATGCCAAGATTAGGGATTAGTAGGTTAGTATTTGTTTCAGCGTTTTGTAGGCGGGCAGCACGGTGATTGACATGACCAGTGAAATCTCTAAAACTGACTGCAACTGACTGACTGGGAAATTTGTGCTTTCTTTTCATCTTTACCCCCCTCTTACTTACTCTAACTACATCTGTCGTGACTTCCCTGTATCACACACTATTTTTTTTTTTTCTCTGACAAACATTATGACCTTGATTACATAATTTTCTCCATCTGTCTGTGTGTTCATGTCATGGAAATGCTGTTTGACTGTGATCTGTTATGTTTTTATCTGTTGTAATATCCTAAAGTAGGGCAATATAATCTACATTTTATTGCAAATGTGGTGATGTTTTATTGGTATCTGACTCATCAGTTATGTCTCATGGTGGTGCCCCATGGCCCTCTGGGAAACAAGAGGAATGAAGTCAAGGAAAAAGCTATTTTCTTTCAAAAACACATTCATCGTCTCTCTCTTCTCATCTTTCCTTCTCCCTCCCATGGGTACTATTGATCCAGCAGTTGGGCTGTTTAGTCTGTTGAACATGGCCCATTTTGTTTCTGTTTCTATGAGAAATGTTGTGCGTTCACGATGTGTGTTATATGTGGATGGTCTGTTTGAAAAATATCCTAGTGATTCTGGAAGATTGATCGCAGACACAATCATAACAGTGCACTAACCCCAACGTTTGACTTCTGACACTTTAGTTCAATTTTTTTTTTTGTTTTTTTGGGTTTTTTTTAAGAAGAATTCAGTGAGACTAACTCTCACACACCAATAGCAGCAGCATCTGGATGAAGTTTAGAGACTTCATTGTAGTCACTGGATGGATCATTTATGAACTCCAGTATAATATAATCCAGAACTCCTTATAATATAATATACATTTCCAAATGTAAGCATGTCATAACTGACAGTTGTTTGTCTTTCTTTGTTTCAGATCCAGCCATATGATAAGATTAAGGCCAAGGGTCTACCAGGCAACATAGCAGACAGTCTGAATAAGCTGGTGGTGGTGAAGCTGAATGGAGGTCTGGGAACCAGCATGGGCTGCAAAGGGCCTAAGAGCCTTATCAGTGTCCGTAATGAGAATACTTTCCTGGATCTAACCGTCCAACAGATTGAGGTTTGTCATATGACACTATAGTTTTACACATGGAGGTCTATAATGTTTTCCTGTTAATCTCAAATGAAAGTTGTCTAACAGGGGCTAAAGTTGCCATGCTGATTAGCCAAACACTACAAGAAGTTAGTTTGTTGCCACAAAATAGAAATTCTCCTTACTACATAATTAGCATTATGTAATCCACATTTGATTTCAGAATAAATATGACTAAAATTCAGATTTTTTTTTTTTCACTGCACATTTTTCAAGATAACATCTTTTTAATATTCTTCAGGTGTTTTTATCTGTAGGGAATGCACATTTAATTATTGACTCTTTTCAATAAGAGAGCTTCTCAGATTTGAACCCTAAAGAAATATAAATCATTCCAGCTGGGAAAAACACAGCAGCTGTCTGGGAGATTTGAAAGCAAGCAAATAGACCTCCACCCATAGATCTTAAATCACAAACATATGTTCCTCTGTCTTTCCCTTCGCTTGCTCTCCTCATCTACAGCTCTAAAGCACTGGCACATTCCTTCATTTATACAGAGCGATCATTTTAAACTAACAGCAAAAGACTCTGTGCTGGTTATTTTTCTCAGTGCCATGAACTGAAAGATAGGTAGTGAGCATGAAAGAGAACTTGGGGTGAAACTGAAACAGAGAGGGCTGTGTTCTGGGCAAGAGGGAAAAAAAAGATAGGGGCCGAATACTGAGCCCTGTGGGATGCCTTCACTGAAGAACACTCAGCTCAGTGTCTACGACAGACCGTTTACCTGCCTCATGTCGTCAGATATCCCACTCACTGAAAAAGGCCCATTAGTACATGTAAACGGCTAATCTGTACTTCTCTCTCAGAAATACAGGCTGTCGTTTCTGTAGTTGGCAGGATTTTAACAAGCCCTTAGGCCAGTTTATATCCTTTGGCTTCTCTTTAGATTTAGATTTATGGCCATATTTCATTATTAGAAACTGATCTAAAATGTGATCTAAAAAGATGGATACTAATTTTAATCGTTATTGTAAGAACTTTGTAGTTGAAGTATCATTAACCATTCACACAGGGAAATTTAATTTATGTATGGGTAAGTTTTTTTTTTTTTTGTACCCCAGTAAGACTGTAAAATGAATAAATACAAGTTTTGTTCTTTTCTTTTCTAAGCATTTGCATTAGTTTGAATATTTTATGCATTTTTACCAAAGAGGTTTCTGTAATTTGTCTGAACATTCAGAAACTGGTGTCCAGTGTGAATTAAACTTTGATCCAAAAATACACGCAATTATTTTACTGCAGTACCGTTGACACCTTGCCAATTCACCTAGTAACTATGTTCAGGTTAATTATTGACCATGAGCCATGATCACACCAGAGTAACTTGCAGAGATTAAATGGGAGAGATGTCTATATCCATTTCAGGCTGTGCTTTATCAGCCTGGCTCTGGTGTTAAACATCTCACATTTGCAGAGTTATCTAAATAATAACATTGTTATGCAGGATTATCTGGAGTTCATTCTCCCAGTTAATACAGAATGTGCTGCCAAAGGATCAGTATTAATGAGAAACATTGTGGGCATTGTTAGCTTGATTTAATGTTAATAGATAAAACATGATATAACTTGCTTGATGATATTTAATTAATGATTAATGTTTTTAGTAAGTAATTTTCTCTGTGGTCTTTGTAGCATTTGAATAAAACATATAATGCTGATGTTCCGCTGGTGCTGATGAACTCTTTCAATACGGATGAAGATACTAAGAAGATCCTACAAAAATACACCCACCACAGAGTGAAGATACACACTTTCAACCAGAGCAGGTATTAACCCCGCACATACACACATCTACCCGACATGAAATGCACTTATTTTCCAATGAAGCTGATTATAATTAAACTAAAATCATGCATTTTGTCACACAAAATTTTATATTTTTTTAGTAGTTCATTATTTACTATACTTCTTTTTACGTTTCTCAATGTAAATATTCTGAATATAGCTGAATAAACAAACAAATCACTGATAGTAATAATGTAACATTTATGTAATTTGAGTATAATAGATCATGATTCTTGGCACAGACTGTTCAGACTAAAAAAATGGGATTTCTTTACCTTCATTATGTGTGCTGCTGACCCTTAGCCTGCAGAGACTTAAACAGTTTTGTAAAAACAAGTTAAAGATTGATGAGGATTCTAAGCAATAATGGGGATACGTTAATATTTGATGGACTTGTCAGAGCAGAAATTTATCTCAAAGCTAACAAAAGACGCTCGTGGGATATGGTTACATACAGAATACAGCTCTAAAACACTGCACATATTTAGTGCCGGTTGAAGCTGAAGCTTGTGCAAGAGACAATGTGATGAAAGGACGAGGAGGAGGATGAAAACTACATAGATGTTTTCCGTGGCTTCATCTGACCTGAATAAGCTTGAAATAAGCGAGAATGAGATTTTAGAGCCCCTCTGAAAGCACATTTGCATAACCAGTGTATTTTTCATGTCCATATAAACAAAGCTTAAAATGTTTTTTCATTCTGTAAAGAGGAAACACTTTAAAACACTTTATGGGTTTGTTTGCATCCATTTTAGCTTTTCTTCCTGATCATTTAGATTTTTAGGAATGCTGCTAAAACAAGACTTTGGCCATCGTAATCGTGATAATCATCTTTTTTCATTTTCTTTTTATTCATTTATGAATATCAACTTCAGTTAGCTTTTACTGTTATATATTATATAGCTATATTAGAAACATCTCTTCTGGATTTTCCAGGTATCCACGGATAAATAAGGAGTCGTTGTTGCCGGTCGCTAATGACATGGCAATGACAGGAGAGAATGCAGATGTGTGGTATCCTCCTGGTCATGGTGACATTTACGCCAGCTTTTTTAACTCTGGTTTGTTGGAGCAGCTCATTGCTGAAGGGAAGGAGTACATTTTTGTCTCCAACATTGATAACCTGGGCGCAACGGTAGACCTGTATATCCTGAACCACCTGGTGAGTCAGCCGAATGGCAAACGCTGTGAGTTCATCATGGAGGTCACAGACAAGACCAGAGCAGATGTGAAGGTGAGAGAATATTATTTGTGTAGCATATCATACAGTAGTCCAAAACATATAAGTTACATATAAGAATTATAATTCCAACCGAACAACCATGTGTATTTAAAATGTTTAAGAACAGCAAAAAAAAAAATCTTAATAGATTTATAATAGATCTTAATCTATAATAGTTTTGACGTAACATAATAAAGGCATGTTCTATTTCTGCTACTGGAGTTAAAAGTAGTGATTTTGGACCAAAGCACTGTGACAAAAAAGAAATCATGTTTTTTTTCTTTCGGTGCCTTCAGTGACTTGGATAAATAGATTTGTTCATGCACATAAGTGTATTTGTAGAGAACAAGGCTTATGTTTGTATGCATTGTCGTTGAACATTGTGTGTTTGTGTTGTCCAGGGAGGTACACTCATTCAGTATGATGGTAAGCTTCGGTTACTGGAAATCGCCCAGGTTCCCAAAGCTCATGTAGATGAATTCAAATCAGTGACCAAGTTTAAGATCTTCAACACTAACAACTTATGGATCTCCCTGTCTGCCATAAAGAGGTTACAGGAGCAGAACGCTATGGACATGGAAATCATAGTCAACCCTAAGGTAGGGAAACTAAAAGCTTGTAGAAACCACAGCTTGAGTGTTGCCTTTTAAGATGCATCAAAGTATTGCAGTCAAATGAACCTGACTTTATACGGTTTCCTCGAAAAAAAGATTAGCCAACTAGTCATTCAGGGAATCACACGTTTGATTTTCTCCATTTCTTGTTTTAATTTCCCTTCTTAAGTCTTTGTTCCTCCAAAAGAGTGTCTCTTTAGTCTTATTCCCTTGGGCTGCTGCATCTTTACACTATCACTTCTAAAACCTTGGTTGAGACCCCGATTCATTCATCAGGCCATGTGGGACCCCTGTAACACTGCGCTTCAGCAGTCTTCTTTGTGAAGTGTTCACTTCTGAATCAAACCCACTAAAAAAACTCTCTCTACACTATAACAAGCTGATGTTGAATTAGATTTATGGCCATACTTTCATTATTAGAAATTGATCTAAAATGTGTCATCCAGCAGTTTCTGAAAGATGGATACTAATTTGAATCGTTATTGTAAGAACTTTGTAGTTAAAGTATCATTAACCATTCACACAGGGAAATTCAATTTATGTATGGGTAATTACTGAAGTTTTTTTGTACCCCAGTAAGATTGTAAAATGAATAAATACAAGTTTTGTTCTATTCTATTCTAAGCATTTGCATTAGTTTGAACATTTTATGCATTTTTACCAAAGAGGTTTCTATAATTTGTCTGAACATTCAGAAACTGGTGTCCAGTGTGAATTAAATCTCTACACTACAACAAAGCTGATGTTGGAGTGTCCTTTTTATACCAGACCCAATAGCTCATTTGAGGTCTAGATCAAGGCTTGTGTGATCAGAGGGTTTGATGGAGAGCTTAAAAACTGACAACTACATTTGTAAGCCATTTCTGTTGGGTTTTCTGTTCTCAGTTCATCACAGGAGACTAAAGAAGTGAAAGGTAACCATAAGATGATGGTGTTGTGACAGTTATCTCAGAAGTGGAACAAAAAAAGCTCCCTGTGAGGACATTCAGGGACTCCTCAGTTGGATGCATAAACTAAAATGATTTGTCTTATTCTAGCACTGTATCCACACCAAACACAATATAGCGTTTTTAGTTTCCAGATGACAAGTAATGTGTCTGTCTACATAGGAGTACACTGTCTATACAGTATATAAATGCAAAGGGGTTAGTGTGGAATTATTATAATACTCATTAAATATTTATTTATTTATATCCTTCTTTACGCCACTCCAAGGCTATATTCATGGCGAGAACCAGACAATTTATATATACGTCAATTCTTTTGTCTTCCATCTTCAAACACGTCCAGTGACAATTTAGAGTCTTCAATTAACCAGACATGCATGTCTTTGGGCTTTGGGTGGAAACGAGAGCACCCGGTGTAATACGCATCTTATATAACCAGTACAGTTCTATAGTATGTCCTCATTTAGACAGTCGAGTAAGTGTGTGTGTGTAGAGTAGTACACATTTCAGCAGAGCTCCATATTGTAGCACCATTTCTCCCCCTAAGGTCTAGGCTCTCATCCAGCAAGACATATTAAGCTGGAATTTGAGTTTGTTCTAGATTTCTTCACATCCAATCCCTCCCGCTCCTGTTCCTGTCGTCTTTAGACTTTTTCTGCCTGTGATACCAAGACCAACTATACAGTGCTTTCAGTGAACCTCACACTTCCTCACCAACTATTAACTAACTAATCAACTAACATCAACTATTGTGTTTCAACGAACAATTTTATATTTTACATAAACCCATCTTCTTCTTACCACTAACTGCAAATTCACATTCAGATCTGCCTGAATCCAACAGCCCATGAATAGAACCAAATCCTGTCCTACATTTTCTTTTTCAGTAATCAATTGGATGTATAGAAGAAAAGATCTGTTCCACCTAATTTCCATTTCCTTTTAGGTGTAATTTGACATACAGTAAGGTATATAAAAGCCTGAGACTGCATTGAAAATGTGAAGGTTTTTAAACTTTTGAGAAATGTAGTAATATGAAATGCAATATTTCTGTCACTTATTAAATATTAAATAAATACATTTACATAATAATACATTTGTGTAATATAATTTGTATAGTTGCTAGAAAACTGTTGTTTAAAATGATTTTCTCCCTCTCTCTCAGACTCTAGATGGGGGTCTGAATGTCATTCAGCTGGAGACTGCGGTCGGTGCTGCCATCAAGTGCTTTGATAACGCCTTGGGCATCAACGTGCCTCGTAGTCGCTTCCTGCCTGTCAAAACCACATCTGACCTCCTACTGGTTATGTCCAACCTGTACAGCCTGGAGGCAGGATCTTTGACCATGAGCGAGAGGCGCGAGTTTCCCACAACCCCTCACGTCAAACTGGGCAGCTCATTCACCAAGGTACCGCACCTAATAAAGCATTTACAACAAGTGATCCATGGTGTTTCTCTCACACTGCACAGTGTATAGTGTTTCCAGACAACCAAGCCAAACCTCTGCCAGCCAGAAACCCACTAAGATTTAAAAATGAGGACATCCTAATGATCACAGCTTTTGTATTCCCTAAAGAAAACTCTCTCACAACGCACGGATAATATACAGTCTAATACTTGATCCAGTTTCCTTTTGCCCTTCAGGTTCAGGAATATCTAATGCGATTCGAGAGCATTCCAGACATGCTAGAGCTGGATCACCTGACGGTGTCTGGTGATGTGACCTTCGGAAAACAGGTCTCTCTAAAGGTAAGAAACAGGAGAACAAAATAATTTGGGAAACACACGTTGGATGTTGTACAGTCTGATAATTCCTGTTTTGGCAGGGAACGGTCATCATCATAGCAAACCATGGAGACCGAATCGACATTCCGGCCGGCTCCATGTTGGAAAATAAAATAGTGTCCGGAAACCTTCGGATCCTGGACCACTGACGCCTTTGTGTCGTGTGGCCTTGATGCAGAATTTCATGACCGACCAACACCTATCACTGTCCTCTTCATCGTACCACAGAGATGCAATCGACATTCCGGCCAGATCCACAAAGGAAAGTTTAAGTGTCTGGGAACATGTGAATCCTAGAGCACTGCCACCTCTGTGTCATGTGACCAGGATGCCCAATCACATGACCGACCCATACCTGCCTTCATTAGTGGTGTTGATTGCAGCACACCGCACCACAAACGACATACAATTTCCAGTCCATTCCAGAGACATTTATTTTTGTAGTAGTTGTGTGTGTGTGTGTGTGGTTTAGTTTCCTGTCCTTTAGTCCTCAAATTCTATGTACGTTACACAAATCTTATTGTTGTTTTGTTTGTTTTTTACTCTGAGAATGCAGTATTCCTCTCGTTGTATCTATGGCATCACAATCTAACCCAGTCTGGGGTCTGTGTCCTCTACTCGCTCAAATGTGAAAAGAAGAGTGCAAAGCAATACGTGTTCTACAACAGTGAAGGTGGACAGTTCTGTCTTTGTGTTCTGGATCCTGCTCTAGATCCTGAAAGTTCTGTGGAACTAAATAAAGTGCAATATGGAACAGAACAACAGAAGAAGTTCGCTGTACATTAAACACTACTGCTTGTTGTCTACAGTAGGAAAAAGAAAGCAAGGGAACAAGTATGTGCGGAAAGAAAGTAAAAAGAGCAGTGTATGAAGGCTGTATACAAGGTCTTCCAGATTCCCTGAAGGCAGGAGGTTATTGTGTTCCACTGGTCTGTTAATGTGAAAGCAGCCAAGCATTAAACTTGCTGTTAATAACCTGCCCACGGAGCAGGACACACACACATTGGTGATTTGAGATCAAAAAGGTTCAGAGAGTGTCGTCACACAGCCTGACAGTCAGCTCCTACTCTAACAAAATGGGAATTTAGAAATAGATTGAAATGCTTCACTTTCTTTAACAATTAAATTTGCAAAAACTTCAAAAAGCTTAAATACATTCAAATAAAAATCTGATGATGGGAAGAAAAAAAACCAATGAAACATAAGCACATCAAACAAACTATCTAGAAATATCTAAACAAGAGCAGGGGGTGATTTATCTCTTCTGTGACCTGTGTTGCTTTGTCAGTGATGGGCTATTATTATTGATGTAGACAGGTAAATGCGTCCACCACAAACCAAATCCAAAAACATCCACATTTATATGCCAATGTAACTGTGCACAATCCCGTTTGCAGCTCCAATAATAACAATCCAAGTGAAATCGATATTGGTTTCAGATGAGAACACCTCAGAACACAGTCTGTTAACTCAGCATGACTGTATGAGGCTTTCATTGTGTTCTTTCAGGTCAGTAATGAGGGTTTATGGGGACTATTAACCTCAAAAGCCACGCTGGCATGCTCATAAACACATTTTGCTTTAAGGGTTCATATATGAAAGTGAAGAAGAAGGTGTGATGATGATTAAAGTGGGAGAGGGAAACATCTGTCAGATTTACAAAGTTTAAATTACCTCCAAATAAATGAGAAAATATTTTCTTTAATGAAGAGTAACAAGATACTGTCGTTTTTTGCTTCTTTTCCAAGTACTATCAAGTTTTCTCATTAACCTGAGGTGCTTAGAAAAGCAGAGGACCCTTTTGAGGGAGATTTGGAAATACTTTGGAAAAGCATCTGCGTTTCACGCACTGCTCCAGTTTGGGTTTGTCTATGTTGGCTCCTTAAACATTAGATATTCTATAATTTGTGCTGTTTTTTATCTTATTTTACGGGTTGTCTGATAAGTAGCACAATCAAAGGTTTGGTGGGAATTTGTGTAGTACTCACATCTGCGCTGATCCATACACTCTGCTGTTTAATAGTGTATCCCTGAAGGACATCACATGACTTGATTTTGGCTGTTGCCCTCATTCTGCTGACGGAGAGGCCACTTACGTAAGTACAGACCTATCAAAACAGGAAAAAAATGATCTTTCCTGAGAAACATAAGCTTTGCTATTCCAGATTTCTTGACTATGTTCTGACTCGACAGATTATAATACCAGAAAATCCACCCTCTGGTCTGGGGTCAACTGAAATAAACTTCCATCCCAGCGAAACTACCCCTTGTAGTTTTAGGATGGGGTATTTGAATGATTGTACTGACATACAAATCTCTTACTGCCAAGTTTGTTTAGGCTAAAAGTCTTTTTAAGGCCTTTATCTTACAGAGACTTTATCTTATGCTGCCACCCTGTGGCCGACCTGTTGGCCATCGCTTCACACACCAAGGCAACTGAATGATGTAAAGAAATAAAATAATCTGCAAAAAATAGACCTGGATCTGTATAGAAGGGGGATATAGTTCCAACAGTAACTTAATGGTAAATGTGAAGTATTCAAATTATTTTACTAGAAAGAACACAACGACAAAAAGTACAGAAAGAAATAGAAGGTAAGCTTTGTGAGACTGTACTATTTTACGTTCTCACAAAGCTATTTATATTTTTCTGCACATTTCCGTGAAGCAGTATAAAGCAGTGAAGTAGTAAACAAGAGTTTGCATGTTCACATTTATCAGATCTTATTATAAATTAAATTAGATATTTAAATAAGACAGAAATTAATCATCAGGTACCCATGAGAAGAAAAAAATGACACCCAAACACTTTCAACATGCTTTTTAAAATTTTATTTGTTTAAAGTTGGTACAAAATGGTAAATCAGAAACATTCTCATCATTCGCCTTTATGCATTTCAGAACACACTGTCGCTCTCTCTCACACGCACACACACACACAGAGCATGCAGACCAGTTAGACCAAAGTGAGTAAAAGACATGTCAAAAAAACTCAAACAAACTGAAAATGAAAAGGAAAAAGCCCTTTACACACGCCGTCTCTACAGGAGACAAACGAGCGATGCCCTTAAAAAGTCAAATGTGTCTTAACTATTCTAGTGTGTTTGCTTAATACTTGGAAAAACACACACGGGGACACAGAATTATTTTGCTAATGAAGCATCCTAAAATTAAAAATAAAAAGAGGATTACGAGTTATGATGTCTGTGGCATGATTAAGCTTCATATTCGCTCATAGCACTTTAAGCAGGGTGTGGTCTAGATCTCCCCACACACACACACACACACACACACACACACAAAACAGACCAGAGCAACTGTCTAGATCTGAAATACTTCATTAACACATGCCCTGGTGGTCAGGATGGAGGAAACTCCCTGAGGTGAAAACTGCACCAGTATGCCGTGTCTGGGTGCTGTTCAGAACAGCAGGAACTAAATGATCTCTGGAAGTCGAGCTTGGACTGAGAATCCACATCACGCACAGTCCTGGGATTCTCAAACCTTCCTCAATGGATGCTCTCCAGATTCTTACTTGTAACACAGTACAGCACATTTAACATTCACACAGTACATACAACAGCATGTACATGAAATCCAACAGTCAAAAACATTACAATTTCAAATATATTAGCATACTCATACACATATACATACACAGAGGTTTGTTCTTTGAGGGGACCTAAAATTTATTTATTTAAAAAAAACTTTTTAGAAACACTTTTGTTTAAACTAACTTTCTTCCACAGAACAAAAAAGGATGTTTAGAAGAATGTCAAAGCTAGTCTTTTCCATAGAATGAAACCAGACTGGGAAGGGTTGTAATTGTGATAGTTTTAAGGAAAATAGACAAACAGCTTTTATTACATTATATGGAAAAGAGCAGCTTGGACTGTACGTATCTCATCACCTTCCACAAGCAAGCAAGTCATATGGCTTTTGAAAAACACGCTACTGTTCTAAAGTTTGAGGTCAGTAGGATTTTTTTTACAATCATTTTTAACAACTTAATCTCACAAAAACACTTTTTGTATTTATGTGATCACACTTTCATAGTTTTATATTTTATACGTAATTTATTTCTGTGATGATTAAGCTGCCATTTTAGCAGATTTTACTTCAGTCTTCACGGTTACACGAGCCTCCAGAAATCATTCTTATATGCGGTTTTGGTGCTCAGGAAGGATTTCTTATTATGAATGCTAAAATGTGCACTGCATAATATTTTTCCAGAAATTTAGTTGTTTTTTCTATAAATAGAAAGTTCAAGGTAACAGTATTTATTTGAAATCTGTTCTGTTGTAACAAATGTCTTTACCATCACTTTTGAACAATTTAATCTGTCCTTGCTGAATAAAAGTATTAATTTCTCTTTAAAAAAAAAAAAAAAAAAAAAGAGAAGAGAAGAGATGGGGGGAAAAATAAGGAATCTAACTGACCCCAAACTTTGAAAGGTATTGACTATTTCACTTCTTGCCCACAGGGATGACCCTTTCTACTGGAATCAAGGTCCCAGTATCTGTTAGGTACAAAACTAATCCCATCTCGATTGGAAAATTAAGAGAGACTAAGACTGACCTATTAAAGAGGTAAAGGATTTTAACGGAGGTTAGTGCTGCTTTTTGCACTACAAATGGAAATTACTTCACAGCGTCCCAAAAATCTCCAAACAAGAGCAGTCATCTACACCGAAAATAAGCACACGTGATTTTGTGAGCACTCGCTAACAGGGCATGTGGTTTTGGCCTGTGCTTAAAGGGAGGTGAAGATTTTTAGGCCTCTTGAGCTTTCTGGAGTTCAGCATTGGGTCACTATTGCAGAGTAGTTTTCACTCACACAATCTTATGTAACCTACATATATGAGAACAAATGAGGAACAATTCGAATGCTATAGTGAAGCCTACAAACGTAAGAGACTCACAATAAAGAGAAAACAAAAAAACAGCTACACAGAACTTAACTCTCCAAAAACACACCTATAAATTTTCATCTTTGATAAACATTGATAGTGTATAAATAAAAAAGACATTAAGTATTTAAGTTAGACAAATATGGAAAACTTATCTGCAATCTAAATGTAGTCGCTTCATGAAATGCTCTGAAATATTGAATGAACTGAGTACAGATAGACTTGTCTGTAAGATCATCATAAACATACATTAATGTGTATTGCAACTCTAATGCTGAGTATTACTGTTAATTTGGAAAATAAACACTGTACACGTCACCATCTGTAACGGCCAGGCCCACTGCTTCAAACGACAAACAGAGCCACCCAATCAGAACGCTTCCGTGTGGGTGTGCATGTGCTCTGCTGTTTTTGAAAAGGTCTATTCCTTTTTTTTTTTTTCTTTTTTTTTATGCTTTTATAATTATTTTACTTGAAAATATATATTTTTGTTGTTTGCAGTATAAAGGTCACTTACAAACCAGAAAGTGAGGGGAAAAACAGTCTGAGAGCACAGAAAATGTGTTCTTTATAAAATCCAATTTTAGGAAAAACAAAGAAATGCCTGACTAATGTTTGTCAAAAGGGGTTACTGGGGTAGAAGGCCATAGGCAGGTCTGTTTAGTCCACAGGCCCCTGGAAGATCAGTCTGATGTATCCCTGCTCGCCACTGAGCTGCTGGGCACAGAAAGGACAGGCGGCGTGGAAGGTGTGCGTTCCGTGAGGAAGAGGGATTTGACTCCAATAGGCTGCAGTTTTTTCTGAGCACACGTGGCCACACGGACTGAATGCGTGAGTAGGAGGGGCTGCATCCAGATAAAACCCTGCCTCGCAGCCCAGCCACAGCGGCACGTACGGTCCACGAGCGCGGCACATGGGACATTCCCGCTCACGGCCCTCCCTGCCATCTCGCTCTGCGTCGCGGTTGCCCCAGTTGTGGTAGCCGTGAACGTGACCGCAGTGTAGGTAGACCCAGGGTTGCTTCTCGTCCACTATGTCCTTCCGCCTCATGCTGGGGAAGGCAAGGGTGTTGAAACCCACGGGGCACTGGGGACGGGCGGCGTTCAGCTCTTGTCGGAGCGCCTCCAGGTGTTTGACGGTGGGAGTGCGGGAAAGCCCTTCAGCGGTACGCCACAAGAGAGTCGCTCCGCAGAGATCGATCAGGGAGCCATCCACTAATTCTTGAGTCTCATTCTCCACCTACAGAGAGAAAGAGGACTTAATTATAAACAGAGCCAATATTTATGCTATTAACACAAATGATGCAAGATTAAACTAAAACAAAGATAGATCTTATCAGTAGATGAAAGTTTGCCTGCAGGGGGCAGTAAAGCCCCAGTACTCACTGTACAGTAATGGTTCATTCAGCATATATATATATATATATATATATATATATACACACATACATACATATACATATATATATATATATACACACACATACATATATATATATATATACATATATACATATACATATATATATACATATATATATATACATATACATATATATATATA
>JAUMHI010000061.1:8199622-8231789 GCA_032359435.1 Enteromius unitaeniatus
CCAGTCTTTGTGACATTAAGCTTTTTTTAAAGCTCAGGAAAAGATAACTGCAAATTGTTATGAAAAATACAATACTGTAGTGTTAAAGGAAAGAAATGACAATAATGCTACTACAAAACTAGGTTAGTGGATAATTTAAAAGTTCCTAGAAAAATCATTGGTGCACAATAATTTAATAAACTAGAAACATTTAGTGAAACAACAGTGTATGACCTAATCTGGAAAAATATTACACACTGCTTCTTGTATTATTGTAAATTGCAACTACATTCATGAAAAACGGGTAGGCCCATATATATTTATATTTATATAGTCACTATTATATAGCACTCTGCATACAAAAGTTAAAAGTGCAAAAGGTAGAGATATCGCTGCCTGCTAACTCAAGGCTGCCTCTGCATTATCCCGCTTATTATACGGCTACTTGCCACATAAGGAAAAAAACTGTACCAGAGGGATTTTAAACAAATAAGTAGTATCAGCTATGCATTATTACTTTGGAGTGGTTATTATTTAAAAAGAACGAACCTGCAAATGTCTCAACTGACCAATCAGAATCAAGCATTCTAGAGAGCCGTGTAATAAATCCGTGCAAGAGTTTATTAAGCCTAACAGGTTTATACCTCAGTTTAGTGCGCTACTAGAAAGAGTGTCATTGTTCTGACTGTAATAACCAAATGCAACACAGTTTGAATGCTGATGACAGCTTCAGTGGAGAGAAGAGTTTACATCAACTGGAATTTAACAACTTAAACATTCATCTGTAACTCACAGTGAACTACGGAACAGCTGCAAAAGACTTTAAATATAGTGCACAAAACATTTTTGGTGCTTTATAATGTTTTCATGCCTTTTGATGAGCTCAGAATAGCATACATACAATATCGGATTTGAATCGGCCTCATCTGAACGATACAAAAAATCCAGGATCGGAACCAATACTGAGTATTGGATTGATGCATCCCTACATACAGCATAAAAATAAAAATGGATATTAATTTTGAGATTTGCTAAAAATTATATTTTATAGTGTTTATTAGGTTTTACCTGAGTGTTAGACAAATGGAAAGATATTCTAAAAGAATTATTTAAAAAAAGTATACAGAAAATGCACATCATAATTACTATTATAAAACAGGCAGTTCCAGTTCTTGATTATGATCAGCTGACCAGTGTTCAAAGCAGTTTTAACATAAGGGTGTAGGTCTTGGAAAACTCCAAATTTAAACAATCTGAACAATTCTATTAAATAACTTTACAAGTAACTACAAAGGATCCTAATGAACACATTACAAAAACATTCCACCACTAATGAGAAACTGGACTGCACATGTGGTCAATCACAGTAAATCCTCTGAAAAGAAGCAGGTGACTTCCACCTGGGTGGAAACACCAGACCTCACCACATCACCTCTTTCCCACCATTCAATACTGAAAACTATCCAAATGAATATTACACGGTTGGCGAAGAAAGATGCACAACAGACAGCACAAGCATCATCATACTGATGAATTTGAGCTAAAGTTGAAAACACAGATGGTGAAGTAGAGATATAGTGAGATGAATCAGATATCCAGGAGCCTGCACGCACACATGCACAAGAATCACCATATGCATTGATGTGCAAAACAAAGCATCTTGCAGTGATAGTTCACCCACAAAAATGAAAAATCTGTCAACATTCACTCACCCTCATACATTCCAAACCTCTATGACTTATCTTCTTCTGCAAAACAGAAAAATACATCATTTTAAAGAATGTAGGTAAAGAAACAATTTTGGTTACCAGTGAGAAAAAAAATTAATAAATTGACTGATTTCTCAAAATATCTGCTTTTACGTTCCACAGAAGTTATAAAAGTTTGTAACGTCATAGGGGTAAGAAAGTAATGACAGAATTTGAGTTTTTTTAGGTGAAGTATGCTTTTAAATACCATACAGACACATATACGCACTGACAAAAAGTGGCCTAAAGTCACCCTTTAGACTTGCTGAAAAACAAAAATCAAAGCTTGAGAAAAAATTTCAGCTAGAAACAACAGGCCTTTGAAGCAGTGAGAGAAACATCAAACGTTTCCTACATGCTGCTGTGAAATGTTAAAAACCAGAGTTTTTTCTAGGGCAAGGGACAACTGCCGACCCTACGCAAACACTTTGGAAATGCAAGTGGGCGCCTTTTTAGTGTAATGTGGTCCTTTTGCAGGTCACACAGCGCTGAAAACAGAATCATATTGGTTTTGTGCAAATCAAAGAATTCAGACTGAAAAACCAAATATTAAACCACTGTGCTACTTCTGAACTCATACAGTAAGCCCCATGCAATAGGTGTCTTTTATTGGCGCTAGGTTACAAAAAGGATGTCGAAAAAGATGAAGAAATGAAAGATTTAGTTTAGCTAAGCTAAACAAACAAACCTTGATGTCTGAGAAAATGACGATCAATGAGTCTGAACTAGCCAATCAAGTGTCATTGTTTTAAATGTTTCTCAAAAACAGAATTAACCCGAACATATTCATTTACTAACACACGCTCCATGAGGTTTGGTTAATCTCCCAGAGTACCATTTGGATCACTCACACACACACAACCTCACCATGGTTATTCACCCAGCACTGAGTTAGCAGGCTAATTGGCTTTAGGCTTCCTTTGAGCAACAAAGAGCGCATGGAATCTGACTTAAACCCTGTTTATAAAGTCTCAGCTTGGTCTGTCTGTTTGCTTAACGGAGGATCAACAAAAAACAAGCGCTCAGCTTCAAGCCTAATAATAAACAAACTGAGTGCTAGATGTGCATGGGGCGTCCCAGAGGTCAGGTAACATAATTAAGTCTGTCAGCACAAATACGACCACAGTTTCACCAAGCAGCTCTCGAAGATTTCTTTCAATGTGTGTTTTGATTTCATTTGTGAGGTGAGGAAAAGGAGGGGTGTGCGTTAACACACACCCACCCCTCCATCTGGTAACGATTACACCACAAAGGAAGAGACCTCTGCAATGCCCCACCCTCCCATGCGCACACAGGAACACATGTACACGGAGTGTCCTTTACTACCAATATGTTTCACAAGAGCAGTTTAGATGGCTCTCAAGCATCTCATGTACTGTAACTTCTCAACAGACATCAATTATATTGAACATCTGACAGACTGATTCAAAAATAATTCCTCTAAAAAGTAAAGTAAAATATAATGCAATTGGGCATTAACAATAACTGCATTTCATTACTACTCAAAACTGTTGATCTTATAACAGCAGCAGCATATAATCAGGGTCAGGTGGAAAAAAAAATCTAATCACAAAGTGCTTCCTTAAAGGGATATTACACTCAAAAATGAATGTTGTCATTTTCTCTCACTCATCGTTTCAAATCGGTTTGAACTTTGCTTTTTTTTCTACTTCTGAAACAAAATATTAAAAAGATACAATAACACTGTAGCTGATTCCATTAGATTGACAAAAAACGTTTGTCATTTCTCAAAATATATTCTATTATGTTCCACAGAAGATTGTCTCTCATGCAGTTTTGGGCCAAAATGAGGCTGAATAAATAATTTTTGGATCATCACTTAATTTAATAATTATTGGGTTGCTTGAATGTATTTGATATTTGTGCCTGCACCTTACGTTTTTTGCAGTAACTTGCACATAAGACTGTTCTAAAAATGTGGCGCTCAAGGTAAAAATGTATATATATTTTTTAAAAGTTACATTTTGCCCATGCTACTGCTCACGGCAGTAAAAAAAAAAAACAAAACAAAAAAAACAAACAAACAAAAAAACAGGGCAGTTACACAATGTGTTTTTTGTATTTAAAAAAGGTGACAGACAGGGTAGTGGAATGGAAAAAAAACACATGGTCTAGAGATGTGATTTTCAAGTCAAACTTCTTCCTTGATCACCGAATTGTTAGAACGAAGTGTCATGCGTGAGGCACTGCAAGAGACACACAGAAAATAGAAAGACGCATGTTTACATAGAAAAACAATGGAAAATGGCGTTTTGACTGCAAACACATTCTGTGTATAATACGACCCCCAAGTATGCAATCTTTACACACGTCTTATGAACTTACGGAACTGCTATTACTTAAACTACAAACAAAGAGATAGGAAGCTGTATAAAACTGAAGATTACCATCTAGGAACGAGAAACGAACAACACTCAAGCTGAACACAACAGTGAAACGGCTTTCTTTCTTAAACGGGTGCAGAATAGACAGATGGAGGGAGGACAGGAGAGAGGAGGGCAGGGGCAGAGCTTCAATTTCAGGGGCTTTTTAATTATTCAATGGCATGAGCACTGAAACCTAAGAGAAACAAACAGACTGGACTGTGACAATGAACTAACCATGCAGACACACACACATATGTACAAAAACCCCACAGAGAAACACACGGTATTGAGTCTCCATGCACTTGGGCCAATGTGTGCATGTCTGAAACAAAGGCTAGCCATCCAAACAAACATCTAAAGAACCACTTGCTACCCCGGAGAGCACAATGCAATATTCCCAGAAACTGTCAAATGATCCCAATGATCCAATAAAGTTGAGGATGCTCTTGGCTGTCTAAACAGGAAACAAGTCATTTTTCAGAGAAGTCCATATGCTAACACTGATAAAAACAGTTAAAACACCAGTCAGCTGGTTTTTAAGATTTATTTGAGCAGTTCAATCCCTTTTTAATGACGCAAGCACCAGATATTCTGTATGCCAGAGCTCATGCTTCTGCCCATTTCAGCTTTGACTGGCAGAGGCTGACCTCTCGGTCTCCATGACAATAACTCATTTACAGCCCGCAGTGATCAGCCCTGGCTCTCCCCAAAGGAAGTTGAGGGGAACAGAGGCCTGAGATGGGGGTTGGTGTGTCCTTCAGGTCACATGGCCAGTCTCATCTTTCACACACTGCTCAAAATTTAGCTGCTCGGAACAAAAAGAATGCAGGAAAAAAAAAATCAGTCAGCAGGACAGATTATCAGAATCAGGTTTTATATGGTACATCAGATACTGAAACTGAAAATTGAGTTACACGAGCGCAGTGGAGATTAAATAAATACAAAAACATATACAATCCAACCGGGTTTGAAGACTACCATCAAACAGACTGCTATTGAAAATTTTTTTGGGGTACAAGATTTTTTTGGGGTCTCACCAAGGATGCATGTGCAAATATTGTGAAATATTGCATGTGTTGGCATAGTTGAATTTTAAGAAGCCATTACTCCAGTCTTCAGTGTCAATATGTAACAATGTAAAAGTCTTTACTGTCAACTCCACCTCCTAGTTTACTGTAAAGACAACTGTAACCTAAGCGTCTATCCACATAATTTCCTCAGATTTCAGGTGTTGCAACTACAAACAAACTCAAAGGACTGAAGTAGACTGTCAGCACAGCCAAGCATGTGAGAGAGAGAGAGATCTTCCTGCTTCCTTTTCCTCTGAGGTGCCCAATGTCTGACCTAGTTTTCACAGTATACGTCATCCTTAAAACTTTAGTGCGTACACTCAAAGTGGTCCAATACAATACAGTAGTGGTTAAAGAATATAATGTTCACTAGTACACTACTGATCTAAATGTTTGAAATTTATAGGATTTTTTTTAACAAAGATATTCTATGCTCAGAATGGTTGGTGTTTCTTTTTTAACAATGAAATACTATAAAATATATCTGTGAAATATTATTACTGCTATTATTCACCTTAATATGACTAATTTCCATTTTCTATTTTGATACACACTGCTCAAAAAACACTAAATCACACATCCTAGATCTGAATGAATTAAATATTCCTATTAAATACTTTGTTCTTTACATAGTTAAATGTGATGACAATAAAATCACCCAGTCCACAAGTCCAGTCCATAGCATCAATGTCTTCGTCTTGCAGGAACTGCTGACACACTTCAGCCACATGAGGTCTAGCATTGTCTTGCATTAGGAGGAACCCAAGGTCAACTGCACGGTCTTACAAGGGATCTGAGGATCTCATCTTGGTACCTAATGGCAGTCAGGCTACCTCTGGCGAGCCCATGGAGCTGTGCGGCCCTCAAAAGAAAGGCCACCCCACACCATTACTGACTCACTTAGCTGAGTTTTAATTAATAAATAGAAAATTTAGCTGCATTTGAAGTGTGTGTCACTTTTAATAAATGTAGAATGCATCCATGTTGAATAAAGGTGGTGCTTTTTTTTTCCAAAGAAAATAAAAATCTTACTAACCTTTTTAAAGATTTTACTTTTATAAGAAATAAATAATCTGATCACACAGATTACAGTCTCACAGAAGTACTATGAACTCGAGTCAATAACTAAACACAATCTGCAGTTAATAATGTGAAAAGTCTCCAGGGGTGCCATTTAAATGCGGAGGCATGGCGCAATTTCCAAAAAATCATTATGCTTATTCTTCAAATGAAATACATCACTGAAATGTGAAAATACTGTGAGGTGACAAGTCAAATGTGGGCAACTTCTTAGTTTTATCAACCTACAAAGACTTGTGAAACCCACAAAAAGAGTTTCTCATGATTGAAGAAGGCAGGGGACAAACAGAAAGTTAGATTCACCGCACTACTGCGATTGGATTTACTTACAATACATTGAATCGCCTTACAAGATCTATTCTTAAACATGTAGGCTTAATAAATTAAAAATTAATCAGAATGAAAGCAAGCTAACTTTGAGAGAAGATCAAAGTTAAGCGAAGAGCAAATAAAAAGCTAAACTGAACATTGTGATCTTTATCAGAGAATGACAACGTGGCTCCAGTGAGCTCTGGGATGAAGTCAAGCTTACTGACAGAGACATTAGCCAGTTTCACAGATATCTGATCTGCTGCAAACAGATCAGGGCTCATGTGTATCTCACCATCATAGCGCTGATCCAGGAACAGTTTTTCACAATTAATGCCACTGTACTGGATAAGATGAAGAGGCTAAAAATGAATCCTAGACCTGCAGTCTTAGAAGACACTGAAAGTGATACAGACTGAGATCATTTTACACTACAGCAGAGTCAGTGCAGCTATCACGCTTCAGGGAATACATGTAATACACGTTACATAAGATGATGTGTACACAAAGACAAACAGCATACTCAAATCACCAATCTAGCAAAAAAATACATGTCCCGAGCGGTGGTAACCTCTGACCCTGTTAAAGGAAAGCAGTAAAACGACTAAAGGAAATAACTCCCTGGTAATTTATCAAGGCAAAACAAACTCAGAATGAACAATATTCTCTCTTACCAGTAACTTTACTCCACAAACAAGGCACTGCACTGCTTGTAGCTAGAAAACAACACCAATGTATTGCCAGCATTCAGAAAGCTTAGTTTATAACTGCAAAACATGCTCTGCTAGTTCTCCTACTAAGTAGGAGTAAAGTTCACAAATCGAAATGCACTCACCACATACACATACAAACCCCAGATGACCACTTTAGTTAGTTATAGTTTGATCTCAAACTTAATTTAAATTCAACTATGTAAAAACATTCAGATAAATGCTTAATGTTAATGAATGGTTATGCATTTTTTGTAGAAGTCACAAAAATTTGTAATAAACGAAACCTCATAAAATATATACGAGCACGTTTTAGAAACCAGGCTTAAAATGCAGCAAACAATGCTGTGCAGTCCATGCCCACTAAATACTAACAAGGTTTTTCAAGCTTTTGGAGGTTCTGAAGTTTCCTACATTGAGCAGTATTAATGAATGTGGTAAAAGAAACAATGAAGTGACAGTAAATGTTGTATTAACGCATGTTAATCCATTGATTGATCTAATAAATAATTCAGATGTAGCAGCACCGGCTGGTACCAAATAAAGGGGGGAGGCGAGATTGACATCCTGACGTCAGCACGGGAACGGGACAAAGGCCACACTGGGTCGGACCAGATGCTCGGTCTCCCTATGCAAATGACTCTGAGGGTTTAAATACATCGGCTAAGAACAATGACACGTCTGTAACGAGCCCATAAAAGCCGACGCAAATTCTGGCCATAAAGTATATGATGTGCACTGCTTTCTCAGTTAGTGTGACTCTCCATTGTCTTCGCGAACAGAAGAAAACGAAGAAGGCTTGTTGTCAATAACCAGACTTCACACATAATACCAGGTTGTTTTCGGACGTGTTGAGTAAGCAACGCACAGTTGTGAAGTTAGTGACTAAAACAGAAGACGCAAAGAGAAAAACAAATCACAGTATGTGACAGAATACCTGGAGAAATATACCGCACGTTAACACACACAAAACTAAATGACCAAACGATAAATGTACTCCAGTGACAGACATTTAATATTGACTTTTATAATAACAGAACCACCCCATGACAGTTTATCTCAAACAACACAATAAAAAAGAAGAGCGCTTAACGTTAACCACGAAATCAACTTAACAGTATTATTAGGATTAAAGGCAACGCGATGCCTACATACAGAATAAAACTAAATATACAAGCCGGAATCATTAGTGAAATAAATGTTATTTTATAAAACACAATAACTGTAGTTTATTTTTCTAGTGAAGATGAGGTACTCACGGCGGTGCTGGTGCGTTTTCCGAGGCACGAACAAAGAGCTGCTCCGTTAGCACGGGTTTAGCTACAACTGCTGTTTGACTGAATAAATGGTCAAAGAAAACGAAGCAAACCAGAATACAACAGAATTAGGGATGAGGAGCATTTAAGGACACGAGAGGCTAGCTCGCTAACAAAGCCAGCAGGTGTTGAGAGTTAACGTTATCCTCTACATTCAAACAAAAATAATCTCTTTGCCGTTAAACGTGACGTGATCTCAGTCAGTCTCGAGCTCGGAAGAAATACAGAGGCTCGAAACAAACACTAAAGCTTGTAAAATTGGTGTTGGCCGCCGGCTGCTTCTGGTGAGACTGTAAACAGACGGTGGTGTTTCGTGTTGTAGTGGCTAGAGACTAGATGAGCTGGGAAAAAAAAAACTATCGCGTCACCGATCGGGTGAAGAGCATTCTGGGTAATGTAGTTCTCAATTCTGAGCGAGTCAGGAGTCGCAATGTATCTTTGCGGCAAATCTCATATTAGCGCTACTGCTTTGATTGCGATATTCAAGAGAGGTCATAGGAGTAAAGCCCTTATTAGGTATTATTCATAAAACACAAGCAGTGTTCATTCATTTAAAGTAAAAAAAAAATTAATTAAAATGTTTCCTACAGGAGGTAGGCTACAGTAGAAACACGGTATGTTACCGTGAACAGAAAAAGTTTTACAGTATTGCTTACAATGAACAAAATATCCATGGTTGTGAGGCTGGTGCTATCGATAGTGTCAAATATTGCATGCGCCGTCACAATTCTAGTTTGAATTTCATGCAGCTTTATTGCGTTATTTGAAACAACCATTTCTACAAAGGTAAGCTCTTGATCATTACTGAGGAGCTTTCCTCTTCCCCTGGAGATTGGAAGACATTGCATTCTTTAGAGGGACAAAAATTCTACATATGCATTACTGTATGACCCCATTGACAAGTCAAGAGAGAATAGAAACAAGCCATGTAAAATGTAATACTTACCTGTTGGTTTGTTGAAAGATGTGTGTACTGGAGGCAACCGTTGGCTGCCTCATATTGGGCTGCACTCTTTCACCAGCCTCTCTTAGTGAAAGAACATGGTTGATTACATGGTCAATGACTACTCGATGACTGACTACTGTTCTTGGAGTCACCACCACACATTCTTACACCTCTACCTTGCCCTCTCCTTGAGCTTGCTTTTCTCCCTGGCCCTGCTCTTCTCCCTGGGGCCCTTGCTCTTACTCTTCTTGTTTGTCTTGTTCTGTTTCAAAAACATCACTCTTCAAAGACTTCATTTTACTATATAAGTGTATATGCAATAGCAAAAAATAACCCCTGCCACTAAGTCTAAGCCAGACTGGAATCAGCTGTGGTTGGCCGTTTTTTGAACTGATATCATTTTGGGAACATATTGTGGGATGTTGTGTGTTAACATTCGTAAATACTACAAAAACAATCCAGAAATTAGTTGGAAGGTATAGCTTGTCTGTTAAGAAAATGTAAGCACTGTGGAAATGTTTTCACTGACTGCATATTGGGTGAAAACCACATGAAATGTGTGAATGGTATGGCCACAAAAGACTGATGCTGTGCTAATGGTGTTAAGAGTTTAGAAAAAGTATCTGAAGTATGGGTAAGCGCTTGTTAGCGACTGAAAAAAACTGTAATGTCAGGCCCAGTCAAGTTTATTGTCTTT
Source organism: Enteromius unitaeniatus (assembly GCA_032359435.1). Lineage (NCBI taxonomy): Eukaryota > Metazoa > Chordata > Actinopteri > Cypriniformes > Cyprinidae > Enteromius > Enteromius unitaeniatus. The sequence continues at coordinate 8,209,865 of JAUMHI010000061.1, forward strand.
GGGAGAGAAAAAAGCAGAAAAGAGGTCATGTAGACAAAATAAACATTATATAGAAGATAACATCTCAAACCTGTCCTAGATGATAGAGGTATCCAGAGACATCATCTGATTATATTGAGTGCAGTGATGCTACACAGCCAAAGTCAGTTTCATATAAACGGTTCTGCTAATGAAAATCGCAGAACTCATGTGATTACATTGAGAAAGAAAAAAACCTGATACTTCCTAAAATTCTTCCTTGTTATTCTGAGTGTACTAAACGTTCTCTCTTTCAAAAAACATTTAGTTCTTGTGCATGTTTCCAAGAGATAGATGTCACATCACCTGCTTACATAAACCTGAAAGCAATCAGATCATCTCTCTTCCACCCACTCTTTTATGATTTGGGACTTTCCTTGCGTTTAAAAGAAAAAACCTTATATGACTAGTCCTGGTCTCTAGATAACATGTTCAGCAGAGAAATGATTTAACCGTGCTACATAACTCAACACAGAGGTTTGGGAAAGGGTTCCCAGTAAAGGTTGATTTGTTCAGACACGATCTGGTAATATCCACCGACTCTAGCCCAAGCCTGCTCATAGCTCATAGCAATGTTGTGAAAACAGTGTGCTGTTGGCACAAGTCATGTGTTGAAATGCTTATCATTTTATGACGCACCAAGAACAATGTAAGTCTGGCGGGTCAACAAAATAGCGAGTACACATTTCACATGCGTTTGGAGAAACTTTCGGGGATCAGCATGGTTAGTGGTTAGTCAGTGCACACAGACATGTACTTGCACACATATCACATAAGCTGTGGTGTAGATTGTATCTGCTTAAGGATGTCTGTGTTTATGTTGTCATGGCAACGACACTGACACCTCACACCTATATTTCTACAGTTCTCACCTATATGACACACTCTTGCTCTCTCCCTCTTACTACAAACCAATTAACAACTAGAGTACACAAAGTACACGTTTTTAAGTTTCTCATCACTTCTTTTTATTTAGACATATTTTTGATTATGTAAACATGCTTAATACAAATAAAAAAAATAAATGAAAGGTGCTGTGTGTAAGATTTTTTTTGTCTCTTTTAAAGCAAAAAAAGAAAATTAATCTGAAAAAAAATGTGCTAGAGTCAGTAATTCCACTCTGAAATGTGCTTTTGGGGCAGATTCCAGGCCGGAATTGTAGTACCCATTTCAACTGCTAGTCAAATATTACATCCCCTACACTGGTTTGCTGGTTTTAACTGGTCTCCCAGCCTGGTCTTAGCTGGTTTAAACTGGTCAGCAGACTGGTTTTGAGGGGTTTTGGCCACTTCCCAGCTTGCCAACCTAGGCTGGTCCAGTTACATTTACATTTAATAATTTTGTAGACACTTTTTTCCAAAGCGACTTACAGTTGGGGAGAAGCTGTTGTTTGAAGATGGTATCACGAGGCGCTGCTCACTTGCAGATCTCCGACTTCTGAAGGGGATGTAGATTTGTAATAGTGAGTGGATGTAGGTGGCTGTTCTATATGCAACCATTAGTGTCTTGAATTTAATGCGAACTGCAACCGGGAGCCACTGCAATGAGATAAAGTGTAACATGGGCTTATTTGGGCTTGTTGAAGACCAGTCATACTGCTGCATTCTGAATCACTTTTAGAGGTTTGATTGTGCCTGCAGAAAGTCCAGCCAGAAGAGCATAGCAGTAGTCTAACCTAGAAAAAACAAAGAAGCTGTGCAGCATGCTCTGTTAGGAAGGGTCTGTACTTTCTGATGTTTTATAATGCAAACCTGCAAGATTGGGCAGTCTTTGCAATGAAGGTCAGCTGGTCATCATAGTTGTCACCAAGTTGTCAGAAAACACAGCGTATTGCTGTCAAGGAATCATGTTTATGTTTACATAGCAGTTTCTCTAAAAAGTAATGCTATAGCCCATAATTTTACTCTGAAATGTGTGTTCTGGGGTGGAATGTCTATGTTTTTGCAGTACCTATTTCAACCACTAGCTGTCACACATTTTTCTGTCACACAGAAACATTTTTTCTACACCACTGCACTAATTTATTTGACGATATACTTTGTGCTGTTTTACAGGCATATTGAATGTACATAAATGTAGAAAAGAAAGACCCTGCTTCCTTATAAGAAAGTCACCACTATATATTTTAAATGACTCCCAAAGCCTTTGTTTTATCTGAAAGGTGATTTGACAGCCTATTTTAAGTGTTCCCCTGATAAGACTTAAAACATAAGAGCTGTGTTGTGAGGTGAGCTGAGGAGAAACATGACAGTGTGACAGCAGCATGTGATAAAATCACAACACTGGGGCTTAACCAAATATTACATTTAGCCTACCAACTTCCACCAGTTTGGGGGCTGGTGTTTCGATTGTTGTCCCAGTTGTTATGGTGACTGTAACTATTTATGAAAATATATTTGCAGAATGTTTAGAACATGGAGAAACAAACCTGAAGAATCATGTGCACAGGAGTCCAGATACTTTCTAATGTTTATTTAAAAGTACTTTATGTCAACATAAAGTGCAAATAAAGATATATTTACCAGAATAATGATGAGCTGCAGTAGATTCTCTCTCAGACGTTTTTTTCTTTCTTGAGTTTTCTTTTCTAAATCCAAACCTGCCCTAACACAGCAGTGAGACACTGGCAAAAAAAATCTATTTATAGACTTCACTGGGTGATTTGCTGGTGATGTCATCTAGTCACTTAGACACTATTTTGTACTGATAAAACTACTCCACCTATAACTACTTCTATGAAAAGCTCATCATCAATTCTCCTTAAAAATGATCAAGTGTGAAAGAAATGGTGTATTATATTAAACCAGAATATTGAATAACCCATCTTAAACTTAAATGTAGAACACTTTTCTTAGAAATAAAATCCAGAATAATACATTTTTTATCAACTGACTTCCCGTAATGGATTGCCTTTTTGAGGAACCATGAATCCTGATCATGTAGCCTGGGTGTGGTGTTTGATTTCCTGTAATAAATAATGGCTGATACGGGGGGATGGGCACCTTTCCAGTCATTCCTAGAAGTGAAGAATACAGAGTAAAGTTTTAGCTTATTCTCAGAAGTGTTTTCGGTTCCTGAAAGTGGAATGAGACAATTTAAAAGAAATTAGCAATTTGACAACACCATTTACTTAATTTACATAAAATTAACAATCCTCACTATTAAATTAGGTAACCCTATCTCCAGAGCCTGTTGCATAAGATATGAAAGTTGACAGTGACTGTGTGATGTTTAACATTTCAGATAACTACACTAACATTACATCAGTAGCATGGATATTAAACTCACATATCAGACTGTCTGACCTTTCTTTTAAAGTCAGCGATATTCACATCAGTAGATATCAGAAGAGATTAATAACAGAAGTCTGTCAGATGCAATAAGCTTCTTTGTTTATTGGTGTGCTAGCATGATGGACGTAGCTGACCTTGTTTCAGGAAGAGTTATTTTTAAATGTTATTGTCTCCGACTAGTATATATGGAATGATGCATTGATGAATCATTTTGTCTAGTTCATCAAAACAGGTTACATTAATACATTTACAATATCTGTAATATTCCGGGAATAAATGCAAATGATGAAATCTGAGAGCTTTCGGACCCTGCAACAAAGCAATCACCATGGTCAAAGCCCAGAAACATAGTGAGAAAAGTCAGAAAGCTCTCAAATTTAATCAAAAACATATTCATTTGTGAAGATGCACAAAAGTTATTCAGGTTTGGAATGGCATGATAGTCAGCAATTAATGACTGAATTTTCATTTTTGGGTGCACTATACCTTTAAATTTCTATGTGATCTAGAGTAGCTTTTAAAGACCGTAGAGATTTGAAATGTAGATATTGAAACGTGATAGTGGGCTGGTAATGAGGATGGTGAAGAAATATACAAGTGGGGGTTTTGATAAACATTGGTGAATACAAAAACAGTCGATATAGTAATATAAGGATCTTATTAAAAAGGTTTATTGTTGAAAAACATGTGATTCCAGTTTTTTACAATTGCTATGACAGTTTTTTCAATACATTTAACAAATTTCCTAAACTCTTAACACGGTTAGCACAACATCTGTCTTTGTAGGCTATACAATTTACACATTTCTTGTTGCTTTGATACAAAATGCATAGATTTAACACAAATTTAAAATGCTTGAACATCTTTTACACACAAGCTCAACCAAGACCAAAACAATGTCATTTTACAGTCAACTTTACAAATGCTTTCACACTGTATGTCAGAACAGATAAGAACAACATAACTTCTATAGGTTAAAGTCAGAGTGAACAGCTGTTCAAATTCTGAATTAAAACACAAATATATTCCCTGAATTTGATTCCATTGCCAATGAGAAACAGATTATTGCAGTTATGCAAATATATAATTCACAGCTGATTCCCATCCAGGAACCACACTCAGGTGTTGAGGTTTTTCCACTCACATGATCATATGTTCTAAAAGAGAACTCTTTGGGCTAATCTTGTGTGGAAAAAAACAATATAGAGCAACACAAAGAAAGAAAGAAAGAAAGAAATGCCTGCACAAGGGAGAGGGAGATGAGTAGCAGAACAATTGAGAGGAGTGGGACAAGGTAGAGGGAGAGGAGTTAGAATGTGTGGTGGTGCTCAAAGAAGGACCAGAGCTAGGGTAACTGATCAAATACAGTAAGAGCTACTATCATTGACCATGTCATAAACCACGGGCTATCATACAGGGAGGCTGATGCATGAGTACAGTCAAATCTCAGCCAGGACACAGTGTCATCCATTGTCCGTATTTTCAGAGAAACCAATAGGTATATATCTTCTCCTACAGCAAAGTGTAAATACAGTAATTTGACCCTTATCTGTATTAGAGTGACTGTGTGCCTCCGCTCTCTAATATGTAACTGTATTTTGTCCCTGTATTTTTTTCCCCCATAAACTGTACATTTTATAAAGCTACTCTGATATGGTCATTCATTTTTGTATTGAATTTCTGCAGCAAAAGAAACAAAATGTATGCATTTACTAAACCCTGCAAAACAAAAATGTAGAATGGCTTCAACTATAAGGGCAGACCTGACGCATAAAATAATGCAGGTTCTGTAATTTCAGCTGATGATAGTGTTTTTTTGTCAATGTGTTATGATTGACTAAATGTTCCTGTTGGAAGAGAACATGTGTTAGTGTTTTGAATTATTATTTGATTTTGAAACATGTTTGCAGTGTTTTGCTAGACATAGCGTACTGTGGTAATTTATTATTGTATTTTGAAAATTAGTTTTGCGGTTTAGTTTGCAATGTGTGATTTTGAGCATGAAACATTGTTTTGCAAATTGTGTGTTTTAGGTGTGTTAGTGCGTTAAGAGTTTAGAAAACTTGTTAAATGTTTTGAAAAAACATTTTCTGTCATAGCGATTGTAAAAAACTGTAATAAGATCATTTTACACCAAGAGAATGTCAATGTGCACATAAATGAGGGCTTTATATGCAACAACTCAAGAGGTAGCAAAAATGGTCTTGTGTTTGTATAAAGGTGACAGGATGACCTTTCAATATGGCACAGTACTTAACAAACCTTTGCCAAAGATTTGTCTCTAAGCTTCAACCGGAGCCAGACACAAAAAATCTAGAACCAACAAAGCTCTAGTACTAAAATCAAATGTCATGTTCTGTCAAAACATACCATGAAATTCCAGTGTAGGCATCATTATTACTACAATAAAAAGGTTTCATAATTCTTAAATATTTGCAGAACTTTGAAACAGCAGCATTTTTTTCTGTTCAAGTTTTCATCTCCTTTAAACAGCAGTGTTGAGTTTGTAATCTGTTCAAAGTACAGATATCCATGGACGCCCGTTTCCGCCACTGAACAAAATTTGTAAAAAGGTTACTGTGATTCTTATCTGACTTTTTTTCACTGAATTGCATGATATAAACTCACAAGTATGAGTTATAAAAAATATTTATAAGATATAAAGTAGCAAATTCTGAGAACATCTCAAAACTTGCAATCTCACAATTCTACGAAAAAGTCAGAATTGTGACTTTATATATTATATATTTTGTATTCAGTGGTGGAAACAGGATTCCATAGATATCAGATTCAGAATTTCTTCAGAAACTTCAGAATTTAAACCAAACCAGAACCTGGAGCTGGTCAGCGAAGGTAAAGGTAAATCAATTATCCTAATGTTGAACTTCAAGGTTCAATGACAAGAAAATATGAAAGCATGACACATTTGTTGACATTAAAGAAGGACAATAATACACAAATAAGATTCATACCCCAAACTAATTTAAAATGTTCTTTATGCAGTCTGCTCATCAAATATTGCACGCTAAAATATTAATCAAACTACTTTCACGGGTCCATCTAAATCAGCATATGGCTTGCATTGTAATGCAGTTTGTGCTGCTGGCTTTCAAATACAATATATATTAAAAACAGGACTAAACTTGTTTTTTCAGTTCAACTTGCAGGTTTAACTTTGTCCTGCTATGTGCTCAAATGTAAACATTGCATTTCTTCCTTCATTTTCTTTATGGCACTTGATGGATTATTAACACTTAGACTGCTCAACAAGCAGCAGTTTGGAAAACAAACACTCCTATGCAAGGATGAACTGGACCCAGTGAAGAATCCTTGCTAATCAGTGTTTTTTCTGTTGAGGATGAGGGAGTACAAGGGTTCCCTAAAAATAATTTGGGTGTCTGGTTGTACCCAGTCTAAGGTTTACCGGCACAGACAAGGCATATGGAACATGCACTAAAAAAACCTAGTCAGTGAATTTGGATTCATCATACATTACATAAACCGAAGAAAAAGAGTCTATGGAAATTTCCAAAAGTTGGCTTCAACACTTGGTGGATTTTTTTAAATAACTGAAGTGTGAAACTCACAATGAGTGTTATGCTTCACATTCTCAGTAAACTGTTTGTTAAATAGGTCTCTTAGCTGGTATGCCCTGAGTTTCACTCCGATGGTCCTTGCGTTTCCCGTTTTGAGTGAATGGCATGTTAAAAAAGAGAGAGGCTCTGATTGTCAAATCCATATGTCAATCATCTTTTGGCCTGGTCTGACACCACTATACCCCATCTGAAGCACAGAGCCTCTCACGTTCTCAACTTGAGAATGACCGTTGCCAGCATTAGGAAGAATGTGTTCCAGCCTAGAGTGACTGCAAAACCTCGCCAGACCATCATACGGGACAGACCCCAACCTGAATTTGAAATAAGAGAATCATAAGAGGATCAGTACCAGAACATGAAGACAGAAAACAAATCCATGTATATTTAAGAAAACTGTAAAATGTTAAACACTTAAATTTGTGAAGGCCTCATGAACCATGTGATTGAATCGATTCACAAGAATGAATCAGACTTTTCGAACCTACACGCACACAGGATAGAGGGAAGCATTTAGGACAGCTGTTGAGTTAACCTAACTGCATGTAAATCTGGTTCTACAAGACTATTTTTAAACAGTCACAGGTAAAATTGAGGAAGACAGTAATTAATCTGTACAGCATGTACAGACTCCTCCCAGAGCAGAGCAGTGTTTGTGTATTATTATTTATAAGCTATTATAGTATTTATTAATATTTGAAATGATTTTATTTAAATGTATATTTTCTAGGTCACATTTTATGCAACCTTTAATAATAATTATAATTTTTTTTTCCATTAACTTCCATTAAAACGTAGGCCCCTTTATTTACTTAGCTGTCAATGAAACAGTTCAGTTTACATTTTGTAAGTTTAAGTTTAAAATTTTATTTCAGCTATCATTTAACACATTTTGAAAATAGGTTTAGTTAACAATAACACTGCCCCAGAGCGATGTCATTGTGGTGTCATAATTATAAACCAAGGTGCTCAGGTAGATTAATAAAGGGGAAAGCAAGGTTTGTGTACTGTACATTTCCAGTCACATGATCAGTCTCAGCTCTGATCTAGCCTGTACAGTATCAGTAATATGTTTGAACTTGAACTTTTAACTGACTACGTGTCATCCTCTGAGCCTCACGCCATCTAACTAACCTCCGTGAGCAATGCTGGCAGGTAAACAACAGGGAAGCTGTGTTTAATTTAGGAATGGAGGCAGACGCTTCTCCTGCTCCGTGAATAATTGAGAGAGAAGAGTGTCAGGTGTCGTGAAGTCTGCTGTAACTCAAGATGTTTGTATCAGAGGGAAAATGTTAGTTAAGTGGGATTTCAGGGAGAACTGTTGTGTTTGAGTCGGCTGAACACATCACACAAGAGATGTTACATATGAGGTGTGCGGGTAGAGCAGTCCATATGAAAAATGTGATGTGACGATAGAAGACATGCTTCAGACACTACATTTCTGTTAGAAGACTCCACCCATATTATGCAACTCAATAATCACTATGAGTGGTATGAGTACTATAATAATACACTATTAGTCGTGTTTATATGTACACATTTGTGTGACTTATACAGCCTCCTAAACGAATGTCAAAATGAAAAATAATTTTATACCAAGCTGTAATTTTTTTTTTTCATTAGACATTATATATATATATATATATATATATATGTATATACATATGTATATACATTTTTATTTAATACAAATATATGAATAAATGAAATTACAGAAAAATTATAAATGTATTTATAATATATTTCTTATTATAAATAAATAAATTAAAATGATACATTTTAGTCTTATTAAATAAAAAAAATATTTGCTTAAAACATGTATTAGTATTTATTTTAATAAATATATAACATTTTAATAATTTATCATTTCACATAAATATTTATTATTATTATAATACACTTTACATAACTGATTTATATCAGAAGTTTATTGGTACCAGTGCTATAATGGTAACACGGTAACACTTTACAATAAGGTTCATTACTTAACTAATGAACTTTGTTGACATTAGTTAATGCACTGTGAACTAACATGAATAAACAACTGATATTCATTAACTGATATTAACAAAGACTAATAAATAGTGTAAGAAATGCATTGTTAACCGTTTGTTAACAAATGACACCTTATTGTAAAGTGTTACCGGTAACACCAAGGTGTCATTAGTTAATCTATTAACTAATATGAACAAACAGTGAACGATACATTTATTACAGTACTTATTCATCTATGGTTCGTAAAAATACAATCGTTCATCATTAGTTCATGTTAGCTCACAGCACATTAACTAATGTTAACAAATACAAGTTGTGATTTAAATAATGTATTAACTAAGATTAATAAATGTTGTAGAAGTATTGTTTATTCTTAGTTCATGTTCACTAATGTTGTTAACTAATCTATCTTATTTTAAAGTGTTATGGTTCTATTGAATGTGTGTGCATGCTCGAGTGCACATACTCTACCTCTGTACATGATGCAGCGCAGGGCTTCAGATGCATACGTCTGGGGCAGGACTAGACTCAAATAACGCAGAGGATACGGGATACACTCAACCGGCCAGATAACACCTATAGGAGATAGATGACTAATTTCATTAATCGAAGAACTTAATCTGTAACATCATCTACTTATGGATATTTTTAGTACTTAGTTGAGTGTTTGTTACTTGAGCAGGCCTTAAATGATAAGTGACAAATTAAATGGTGCATTTTAATGAGAATTATGAACGGTAAGTGGGAACAAGGTCTCACTAAGGAGAATTTCCTTCCATTTCTTTACAATAATCATCTGCATTTCCTTGCTATTTTTATGTCACCCATCAATCATCATTCACTCTGTTTATTCCACTCCACTATCAATCCATGATTTTACCCAGTGTGGAATCACATCCATTAATCTGCTGGACACACCCAGAGAGTATGGGCCTAATATAGCTCTTATCATCTAATTTTCTGGACGGCACCATTTTGGGGTGGAGGGAGAAATGACAGGCAATCTTAACATAAAGGACTGCATCAATACAAAAGGTTTAAGAGTAACCTAAATATAAATAACAGCAAGTAAAATAGGCCACGCCGTAACCTTATCCGGTCTAATTTATTTTTTAACATGTGTGAGATCAAACAGTGTACCACTAATGATGAGGTTGGGGTAGAAGATTCCAAGAGCCGCCTGATTGGCCGACTGCTCGTCATCGATAGCAGAGGAAATGACCAATCCAAAGGAGATTCCCGTCACTCCCTGCAGCACAATCAGTGAGATTACCAAAGCCAGAGATCCTTCATTAGGAATCTGGAATAGAGACAGAGACGTGAAAAACATTGTTATAATGATATAGAAAAGAGAGCTGTATTCCAGTTCACAGCATCTAAATGAATCACAAAGTATGATGACACAGTCAGATATGAAATAATGTATGTAAATGGGTAGTTGGCATGTCAATGTTTCCTATGGTGTGACAGAAGAAAAAAAAACTCCCGACATTGAAGATAAACCTCTCTAGTGCTATTTTTAACTCTAAGAATGAAGATACGGTTTTCTCATGTTTATTTATTTATTTACATTTTAGCTGTCACACCATGATAGGACACAGTCCAAATTGTATTTGTCAGTTATAAAATATAAAATAAAAGTGATCCTGCTTAATTCTTTTATGTGGATTATGTATGCATATGCTTGCATTACATTTTTTCATTATACTCTAAATGCATTCTTAAATGAGCCAATTTACTACTGTGTAACTGAATAAAATACATCTGAGAAATAAAGCACTCAAGAAGTACAGAAAGTCTACTGGTAAATTTCCTTCTCTACTTCCTGTGAAGTACTATTTAGTCTCTGTGCCGTTTCTCAGATCACACCCCTGATATAAAGTGTCAAATATACCCTTTTAACATTATATTGCAAAAACAATACACAAGTGTAATATTTAACAATAAGTTGTTTTTAAACAGTGATTCAAACCTATAGTGTCTGAACATACCGGCATGACACAGACATCATAAGCGAGTGTGAAGAGTATTTTGTGTGAAGCTCACAGCTCTTATTGGCTGATTACATAAAACATGCAAGTCAGTGTAGTATCTGTACTGCTAGTTACAGATCAGAAATAGAATCGCTAATCTACAGCTGGGTCTGGTACCAAAGCAATCCCTTTGCTGCCATGGTGGTCAAGCACAAATCACTAGACACAAAGCAAGGAAGTATTTATGAATAAATAAACTTGCATGGCTCAGTCCAAAACGGTTTCTAAATTCACAGAGCACAGGACAATTCACAGACCTTAATTCCCCCCACAACAGCCCTGCTCAGTCTTTACATGCTTAAAGGGATAGTTCACCCCAAAATTTTAATTGTGATTACTCAACCTCATGCTTTTCCAAACCCCTAAGACTCATGAGAAGCAAGACCTTCGTAAGACATCTTCAGAATACAAGTGAAGATATTTTTCATGAAATCCGAGAGCTTTCTGACCCTGTACAGACAGCAACACACCTATTGTACCACGCTGAAGGCCCAGAACAGTAGTAAGGACATTGTTAAAATAGTCCATATGACATCAGTGGTTCAATTGTAATGTTATGAAGCTACGAGAATACTTTTTATGTGCACAGAAAAAAACAACAACACATTTGTGTACATTCCTGTGCTTGTAAACAAGGCCAGCTCCTGTTTCTATCATGTGTATCAGTTTTTGGGGTGTAAGTTGCACTGCTGTCTAGGCAGAGTCAGAAGGCTCTTGGATTTCATTGAAAATCTCCTAATTTGGGTTCTGGAGATGAATAAAGGTCTTACAGGTTTTACAGTAGTTAATGAGTAATTGATGCGTAATTAATCACAGAATGTTCATTTTTGGATGAACTATCTTACAGGATAGTTGTGTTTGTGTTCTTATTGCCACAATTACTTTGTACATTCATTACAGTCCTGCAAATATGACCAAAGTTTCTTGTGATTGCAGTTTTTTTTAAATGCAAAACATGAGGGCAGTTGCATTTTAGATCAGATATACCATCGTGAGTGAGTGCGACCTGGACAAGTTGGTAAATGGTGCAATATTTTCCTAAATAAAATGGCCCTGCCAGAAGAACGACACAAAACGTATCATGTCTGTTCTGTTTGTATCGTCTAATACAACAAATTTGAAGTTTTCTGATGTTTCAGTGTGTATGAGAAACTTGCTTGAAAACACTAGTGTGGATGGAGACATATGTGAAGTATTATTAAGAGCGAAACACACAGCTGACAAACACACACACTCACTTTGAAGACCAGGAGGATGAAGATCAGCAGAAGGATGATCTGAACACTGATAACAAACAGCTGTGAGAAGAGGTGTGCCAGCATGGTCTCCAAAGAACTTACACCTTTAGAGAAACGCACACAAAGAAACAGGTATTCACACACATCTATGCAATGCTCACTAGGTGTGTTTGACTATATGCTGCTTGTGTTTTCTTCTGCTGTGGGTAATCAACTCCCCCTATTGGTAAATCTATAAAATTGCTTGTTCATGAAGTCTTGATGAAAACGGGTTGAATTAAATAAAAAATATTCCCACTTATTCTAATCTAAATGTTTAGAGCTAAATATCTTTTGTGTAGATAGGCAACATTTCTCATCTTGTAGGACAGTTATAAGTTTTGGGGTTTGAATGAGACAGCTTTTATTCACCTGGTTTGCGGGTGGTAAGAAAACAGGACTGGATTTCATGCTGAAATACGGCCACGATTCTTTAGTGAATTTAGTCAAATGATGGCCATCTGGCTGATGTAAGCTGTCTCACCTGCCACCCAGCACCTGTCCAGCAGCCCCTCCTTTCTCTCTAACACAAAGGACAGAGCAGTCAGCCCCACTGCAAGGTAAAACGTGATGCTGAAAAGAGAAAGTAAAAGAAGAGAAATGATATTTGAAAGAGGCTACATGGTGCAGTAGCATTATCAGACAGTGTAGTAATACTTTTGAATGGCTGGAAATATGTGTGTGTGTGTGTGTGTGTGTGTGTGTGCATTAATGATGTGATTGTTATAATTAATGGCAGACATGTGAATGAACTGCATGTGTGTTTACCTCAGAACAGCTCCTGGTGTCACAAAAGTTGTGAAATCTGTGTTCTTATTGCCATATATAGGTTCTTCAAACTATGAAACCACATAAAAAAAAGAAATAAGGCGGTTATTTTAAGAAAGAAATAATAAAGCGTGAAAAAGAAAAAGAAGACAGATAGGAGAAGATGGTTGTAAAAGGCACACAGAGAACAAGACACAATGAAGATGGGGGAAAAAAATGACATAAAGAATATTGAAAACAAAGTTTTATGACTAATTTAAGCTGTGAAATTACCCACTGATTAAGAACATCAGTGCTCTGTACTCACTTTTATAGGGACAGCCACCATGTATGATAAACTCCCCAGCTTTGTCTCGATAAAAGCCTTTAGAAAGATCAAAATAAAACAATGAAAAGACTTCCTTGTGTTTAAAGGATGGGCAAAAAGCTTAAATGTACACCTTTAAAATTAACCTCAAAGGCCTCATGGAGTTTCTTCTGCAGCATCAGGGCAATTTGCCGGTCTGAAATGTTGATGAGTACAAATGTTATACTGATATAGTTAAACTCAAAATAGTTTATTTAAACATATACATATACATAACATAAAAACATACAAATGGTCTCAGACATTTATGACCAAAGATGCAAGCAAAATGGTACTACACTGGCTGAATTGAATCTCTGTTGAAGTGATTTGCAAAGCCATAAAAGCCCTCAATACTTAAAGGGCACCCTCTTGTGGTAGCAATATGAGGTCAAGAGAAATCAAAAGCTAAGTAAGATTGATCGGACTAAAGTGAATAAAACTCACTGGTCAGATCCAGCCAAACATGTACTGATCCTCCCTCAACCACATCTCTGGAGACTCTGGGCTGCAGCATCCTTCACACACACACACACACACAAAATTAAACATAATTTTACTAATCTACCAATTAAGGAATAGTTGTAACATCTAACATGGGTCATGTTTAAACCAGTTGTAAAATATGATCTAAATACATTTGACATTCCAAAAGCTCTGGTTAAAACAGATATGCACAAAAAATGACAAATATGGTCAGACTGACACAGACAGGCAGGACAGACCAGATTTTCTCCATCTTAAAAACACTGTGATTCACTCCTACAGCCTCTCCCAACACTCTCCCCATAAGTCGCTGTGCTGCAGTCATTGTCACATGACATGTTATGTATACATAAATGCTTGTGATTTTTAGGGTAAAGGGAAAACACCTCACCTCATACGGGTACTTGATGACGTAATCAGGCCCAATGTTTAATGTCAGATGGGAAAACGTTCACATGCAGTTATTTTATGTCCATCATATTGGTATGTACTTTTGTTTGTGTGTGTAGGTGTGTGCAGTGATGTGGTCAAGTGTTTATGACTATAAGGCAGGTGTTTGAGTTTTGAGTGTACATGATTAGGTTATATAAGTGAACCCTTAATAGGAGGGCTGGGTCTAAAATTGCATTAAGAACATCCGTGACACCTTATAAAGATGCAGAAAAAACATCACCATGTTCATTTGCAGTCACCCTCTAATGAACAAAAGAGAGACTGGAAAAAAATAGATCTACTTGCAGTGTTGGTTAACAAAAGAGCGCATTAGTTAAAATAGAATTTGCAAATGAACTTGCCAAACAAGTTACATGGTCCAAAAAAGGTACATGATTAAATGACAGCTTGTTTGACGGAACAATTAAGTTACAGGGTTATGTAACTTTGCTGACATTCTTTTTAATAATGTTTATTTTCATAAACATTTTACACAATGGAGCTCACCTTTTGGTTAGATAGCTGGTGAAATTCTCCCCAAACTCTATGACGCCCCAATATTCCCCGTTATAGACACCAGAAAAAGCTTCATAATGAGACAAGCTCACCTGGAAAAAGGAAACAGGAAACTGTACTTTGATATTTTTTCTCTTGACTATTTGTAAAGCTGTTTTTGTTCCTCTAAATTTGATGAAGTGAAATCAAGAAAAGAGGATGTAGGAGAATAAGACCTCTGACTCTAATCTCTATTGTATTCTTTTTTCATACATTATTTTTTAAAGAATAAAGAAAAACAATATTATCGAAAGACAGTTTTAGTAGTATTTACACACAATCTTTATTCTGTAAATTTTGAGTTTACCTGGTAGACACTCGTGTTGTCGAGGAAGGACAGTAGCGATCTACTATAGGCACTGGGACTGGTTTCATTATTGACCACAGCCACATCAATGCCTTTGGGGTCTCCACCAATACACAAGCACATCAGACAGATCTGAATGACAGGCAACAAGAACTGGAAACAAAGTGACCTGAGTACAAACCAGAGAAACATACACAAAACCTTGTTTTGATTTCAAATGCACTGATTATTAGAAATCGGCAAAGTACAAGATACTATTTATAAAGGACAATGGTAAGATAGTTAAGTATATTTAATAAGAGTGGTTATTATGTTTAAATCAGTCATTACGACTACCAGTTAATTCAGTTTGCCTAATAAGTAATAATATAAAAAAACAAACAAACAAACAAAAACTTCACAGTAAAAGTCTGTCCAAAGATATCATTACCCTGGTGTTCTCCTCATTCGAACCATTGTCTTGATCATCAGTGCTGCAATGTTACGCCATTTTGGTATAATGTGTCTGGCTCGCACTTTCCAGTCAGCTGCGGAGACACAAGAACATGCCAAAATCAAAAGCTTTAATTGTAAATACATATTTTTAGGTACATTTATGAAATCAGGGAAATTAAAAGCAAATTTCTATTCCAGTTTTATTTTAATTTTACATGCAGTATACTATATCAAGTGAATTTTTTCCCTCTTTGTTGTACCTTTATATTTGGGTATGTCCCCTGGTGTGCTCTTTCTCAGTATAGGCTCTCTGCTCTCATCTCTCATGCTGTCTGGAGATGGGCTGCTGTCCAGCGGATGGCCCTGAGGACTCTGTTTGGAGCCCATCTGATCAGAGTTCTCGCAAAGTTGCAAGAACGCACTCTCTAATGTCTAATGCGCACAAAGATGCATTTGAAAAGTTAACCAAACCATTTTGCATGTACAGAAAGTGCATATTAGATATGTGTGTGTTTGTGTGCACTTACAGCTGCATTGTGTTGCTTCATAACAGCATCCGGGGGACCTTCCGCTAATAATCCACCATTCCTCATCAAACCCACCTAAACAGACAGAAAAACACAGTTGCTGCTCATATGTTGCTTTTTTACAGTTTAGAAGACCTAATGGTATAATGGTTTAAAGGAATAGTTCACCCAAAAATGAAAATGTGCTCAACCTCAGAAAACTCAAGATATAGATGTGTTTGTTGATTTGGAGAAATGTAGCATTACATCACTTATAGATGTACATCACTACTCATCAA
Organism: Enteromius unitaeniatus; assembly: GCA_032359435.1. Classification (NCBI taxonomy): domain Eukaryota; kingdom Metazoa; phylum Chordata; class Actinopteri; order Cypriniformes; family Cyprinidae; genus Enteromius; species Enteromius unitaeniatus. The sequence continues at coordinate 8,226,208 of JAUMHI010000061.1, forward strand.
TAGATCTACTGCAGTGAATGGGTGCTGTCAAATTAAAGAGTCCAAATGGCTGATAAAAACAACACAATAATCCACAAATAATCTACATGCCACCAGTTCATCAATTTACATGTTGTGAAGTGAAAGGCTTTGTGTTTGTAAGAAACAAATCCATCAGTAAGGCAGTTTAGTTTTAAACCATCACTTCTGGCCAAAACATGATGGATTGAAGTCATGTTGAGGATTATTGTGATGTCATTTTGGCAGTGCCCATACACCGAAGAAGATCCACTGGTAAGCAAGGATGTAATGCCGTCTCCAAATCTGTTCTGATGAAGAAAAACTAATTTACATCTTTGGATGGCCTGAGGTTGAGTAGATTTTCAGCAAATTGTCATTTTTGGGTGAACTATTATTAGTTATTCATTCACATATAATTTCATATATCACATGATTTGGTATTTGATGAGAGATATTTATCATCACCTACGGGTAGAGAATGATGGCAGACAGAGAAAGGACTGCATAGTATTTTTGTTTAAGGAATACTTCTCATTTTTAGAAATTCACGTCACTGTTCTGGGTCGGTGAGTGTAATGTAAATAAGCATGTTGTGATTGTGTCTTTGGGTTTCACTCTGTGTCGTTTGTGCATGTGACTGGGGAGTAATATATCAACAGGTTTTCAGAAACTGTCTGGTTGATGTTACACAGTCAGACAAAATTATTCGCAACTTTGAACACAACGGATGTCATGTCCTCAAGACAAACTGGTTAAACAACACTGTGAAGAGAAATAAAATTAAACAATAGTCAGCTAACTTAAATCTTTCCCAATACTACAGCCTGAGTCTCTCGTGGGATGCATACCACCATAAAGTAATATATCTAATTATTGGATTAAATATGTTTGTCCATGGTCTTAATACCATTAAACAGTGTAGTCAAAATCTAAAACCCCTGTATTTATTTTAAAGGAAATGTCTGCTAGTTCAAACATTAAAGCTCACCTGTTCTTTTTTGCCAAAAGCTAGTTTTAAAGTTACGTAATAGGCCACAGTACAAAGTACATTTGGCAATTGAGTCACAACTATAATAAGGGATTACAGAAACAAATCTGTATGAGTAATGGGTGAAGTGGTTTTGTCTGTTCAAGAAACACGCACACCAGAAATTTAAGAATGACTCTATTAAATTATGCACATCTGGTCTATAGCTTTACATTTAAACTGAGCATGTTTATATTTTAATCAAGAGTGGGAGTGAATTCTGGTCCAGGTTTGTCAGGTGGTCAGTACAGGAAGGTATCTTACCGTATTGGCTTGTCTGGCTTCCTCAATGTAATGTGTTGTAATAATGACTGAAACCTGTCCTCCTTTTACAATGTCAACCAGGTGCTGCCATATCCTGTAGAAGTAGACAGTTAGTTACATGAGTGTTGTGCTTTTTTCAAGGAACTTTTTACACACATTTAGCCGGTACTTCCATCTAAAGCGACCTACTTTTAGTCCATATACTTATTTTTAATTCAAACATATCTTGGGAATTAAACTTATGAAACCACAAGTGGCATAGAATAACACAAACTGTTATAAAGTGGAAAGTGTCAGTACAGAGAGGGGGAGAAACGTGATCAGGAAAAAAAATGACATTAGAAATGTTCCCTGATCACCAAATCAGCATATTAGAATGAATTCTAAAGGGTCATGTGACTTTTCTTTATTTTCGATGAATAAATGTAATGTAGCCTTTGTTAGCATATTTTACTGACTCCAAACTTTAGAACTGTAGTGTGTATGTGTTCAATTAACATTCCTAGTATAGCACACAATGCATAGTTTAGTATTATACAAAGCAAAGCATCCCAAAATGGTTCAAGGCTTAGACAGGCTTGGCCCATAGTCTGTTGTGTAAGAGGATTTCAGCAGGGGTTCAGCGGGGTCTAACTGGAACCTATGTGATCTCACATATAAATGAATTAATTTAACCTAAAAAACTAAATGTAGAAAACATATCAGAAATATGTTTCTCTGGTTATTAGCTTTTCTAAAAAAATAAAACATTCTGATGTAATTAAGCCACCAATAACAGAGGGCTGAGGTTAAAAATAACATCTTTCTAGTTTTCACTTACCTGCATCTACGTTTTGCTTAGTAGGTGCTGCATCATATGCAAAAGTTTGACACAGTGACCCTCTTTTTACACTTATCCCTTTCAAGGCTACTGCTCCTTCTACATGTTCTGTACTTTCTTTTGTTCATGAATTACTCAAATTCAAAAATAAATGCAGATTGCCGCTGAGAATTTACAGAATAAAGCTTCTTTTCTTTAAAAGTGTATAATGAGATGCAATCTTGAGCCTATAGAAGGCAGGATAATCTTCAGCAAGCCACATACATTCACATGGAAAGATTAAACAAAGGAATGCAAAAGAGTTCACTGGGATTTGTTTTTCCATTAAGCATTGTATACAATCTTCATACTACCAGTTCACTGAGACAAATCTTTGGAAAGGCCACTTGAATAACTATAGTATTTACGAAACCACAAGGTTTCTAGGAAAGCCTTTAACTTAAGCTAAAATGTTAAGTTGAGATGTCTGAGAGAGAGAGAATAAGAGGAAGGAGTGGTGCAGGGCAAAAGCCTCATGCTTTTAGAATGCGAAGCAGGGTTCATCCACAAACACATTGCTAGTGGACATTGCACAGTGCATTAGAAGGTTAATATGATGATGAGAAGATGCTGCTGGAAGGTAAAGATGGACGAATATTTGAGAAAGAGTTATGTTGTGCATACTTGGCCCGCAAAACAGGGTCCACTCCTACAGTGGGCTCATCCAGGATCAGAAGTTGTGGGTTCTGAAGCAGAGCAGCTCCAAGTGAGACACGCCGCCGCTGGCCTCCACTGAACAAAGTGAAGAAAAACGTATGTAAATAACCAGTTATGAATTTCATCTAATAATATATTAGAGAATTTTATTTGCCAAATATGTAAAATCAACGCAGATGTTTCTAAAATAAATAGTAAACAAAAATACATAGTAATACATCAAAAGTAGTATATATATTTCTAAGCAAAGAGGAGGTTGCAATCATTATTATCTATAATAGAGAACTACTACATAGATCAGTGGTTGCAATATAAAATATAAGCAATAAGTAATATGCTAAGTTTTATTTATCTAATACTGATGTGTGGAGCAATGGAATGTAAATTGTGTGCACTCTACAAGGAAAATCAGTTTAATTTACTTTTAAGAAACAATATTTGGCAGGAAATGTTTCTAATTACTAACAAATTGAGCAGCCAACTATTACACCAAAGTGAACATTAATTATTTAAATAAATTAACTGATCATTAGGGCATCACAAGGTATCTTAAGACTCACCACAAAGCCACTAACCCAACCTAACTTAGCTAACCCAACCTGTCAAAGAGAAACTGACCCTAACAAACTAGTGTGATCTTTAAGACCTTCAGGGCCATTGTTTTACTTTTCTAATGGATGAGCCCTGCCTAGAGCCAGCTCATCACTGTAAAAACAAAACCAGACAGACTACATCTAGAGGATGGCAGGGCACATCCTCTAGATGTTCAGAATTTCTGCTCAGAATTAAAAGTCTCATGCTTCACATTCCTTGGCCTTAGTGAAAGACAATCCCCTATGTGAAGTTTCATTTTCAAATAATAATAGTTAAAATAATAATAAACCTTTTTTCCTACAAACAGTGCACACACAACAGTCATAAATAGCACAGAGGAATCTGTCGCGTCATCTGCTAATGGCTAATGAAAACTCGTCAATGATCGTTGTCAATGAATCATTAAACAGAGTCTTTTAGATTCATTCAACTGTCCATATAAAACCCACTGTAGTCACATGAAAGGTCCCTATAGAGGAAGCGTGAGAACTTTCAGAGCAGAGCGGCCAGATAAGCAGACACAGGTTTTCCCAAATGTTTTGAACGCATGATGTCATTAGGGAAGCTCTGATGAGAAAGCTGCCGTCAGAAGAGTCAACAAAGAAAACTGGGTCACACATGATGCCTAATTTTTTTCTCCCCTTTGTCTCTTTCATCATTTACTCAGCCTCATTCTTTTTCAATGCCTTTCGTTCCAAACCTCCAAAATACGATTTCCTTTCTTCTGTGAAACACAAAACTTCTATTTCTGTCTGTTTCTCACAAATAGTTATTATAACACCCCAGAATACTCACGTTTTGGAATGAGGGCGAACAAATCATGACAGAATTTTAATTTGTAGGTAATCTATACCTTTGGGGGAAAAAAATCACTGAAATGAATGTTGCGCCAAAAAAAAAACAAGAAATAAAATAGAATGTCATTCTACCTGAGATTTCTCACAAGGCTGTGTTTCTGTGGCAGGTCTAGGAAGTCAATGAGAAAATTCATCCTGGCTTCTGTTTCTTTAGATGAAAGGCCATGAATTCGACCGTAAAACCATAGTGTGTTACTGATAGTGAACTCATTGTACAGAGCTATATCCTAAAGACAGACAGAATGAACAAAGAAAGAGGAAACTCAAGAGGATTCATTTATCAGATTAATTATACACTAGGCTTCGTGGGTAAGCACTAATCTTTAATATTCTCTCACCTGTGGCATGTACCCCACCATCCTTCCTGGCACTTCATGTCCTGGGAAAGCAGGTGGTTTCCCCAGCACTGTGATATGACCATGTGAGATCTTTAGAGTTCCCACAATGCATTTCAACAATGTAGTTTTCCCACAGCCACTTGGCCCCAGCAGCCCATAACTAAGGACAACCAACAAATACATTCAGAGATCCAGTCAAACCTCTACAGCCCATCTAGTACAATGAGTAATTCAAATCGATTTCAAATTGAGAATTACAATTCAAATATTTAAATTCAAATTAATAAAAAGTGACAGTAGAAGACTTCTACACAAATATTTCTATTCAAACTAAATGCTGTTTATTTTAACTATAAAAAAGCATATTACAGCTTTCTTGAGCTTCAAATCATAATATTAAATATTTCTGGAATTCTGGACGACTGTAGTAATGGTTGTTTTATAGTATTACTGTTTTATTATTGTATATTGGATTAAATAAATTCAGCCTTTGTAAGCACAAAAGACATGTAACATGTTTCAAAAACATGTTACAGACTCAAACTTTTTTCCCTCATGTTTTATTCCAACTGCTGTCTGGAAACTCTGGTCACAATGCTTTAAACAGACTTTCATGAAAACTGCAGTCTCACAAATATAATCTGATCCACTTTTGTAGATAAAGTAAATAAATAAATTTTTTAAATATTGTTCTGGTAAGCCTTAATAGATTATAAACAGGTTATTAGAGGACAGATAGTCACACCCAAGTGTGAATTTTTCACTGCAGTAGCATCACAACATAACATTCACTGGTCAAAGGCCAGGTGTTAAGATTCTTCAGTCACTCAGTATAGAGTATTTTAGAGGTTTGTTGTGCTACTTATGCAGAACACCTAAGGGATAAGGTACGAAAGATATAGTAGGACGGAAAGTATTCAGACCCCCTTACATTTTTCACTCTTTGTTATATTGCAACCATTTGCTAAAATCATTTAAGTTCATTT
>JAUMHI010000061.1:8231889-8283492 GCA_032359435.1 Enteromius unitaeniatus
ATTGAGCACCTCTGGAGAGACCTAAAAATGGCTGTCCACCAACGTTTACCATCCAACCTGACAGAACTGGAGAGGATGTGCAAGGAGGAATGGCAGAGGATCCCCAAATCCAGGTGTAAAAAACTTATTTCCCAAAAAGACTTGTGACTGTATTATATCAAAAGGGGGCTTCTACTAAATACTGAGCAAAGGGTCTGAATACTTAGGACCATGTGTTTTAAGTTTTTCTTTTTTAATAAATCTCAACAAAATCTCAATAAAATTTCAACAATTCAGTTTTTCTGTCAATATGGGGGTGATGTGTGTACATTAATGAAGAAAAAGAATGAACTTAAATGATTTTAGTAAATAGCTGCAATATAAAGAAGAGTGAAAAATTTAAGGGGGTCTGAATATTTTCCATACCCACTGTATATGCATGCATATACGTGACATGTCACATCAGGTCAGCATATGGGCATTTTCTTGCTTAAAGTGAGCATTCAAGATTGGTGTAACCTGATAACATATTCAAAACATATTTAGAAAGCCAAAATTGTGGACTCACATTTGGCCCTGAGGCACTGTCAGGTTCAGATTGTTGAGGACTTTAAGTTTCCCATATGAACGACACACATCTCGACAGTGGATCGCAGCACCACAAGTCCCAGCCTCCAAGTCAGTCTTCATAGTACCGCTCTCCAACCTCTACATATGAAGAAACTGAAATCAGCTCCAAATAAATATTAGAATTTTTTGAAAAATAGAATTTAAGTTTTTAGCTACAAACAAATACTGCAATGACTTTGTTGTGCTGTCTATAACATGCACTACATCATTTACATTGTTAACATGAAACAAAATATGACACCTCATTTATGATCCTTATGTTAGTTTCTTAGAAACAGCCCAGTTTCTGTAACCGAGTATTCCCTTTACAGATGAAGCAAAATGGGTCATCAGAACTGTAATCTGTAATCTCTCCTCCTTTTCACAGAATCTCTTTCTCTCACTCAATCTCTCCACACTTAATCCCAAATGTTTCACCACAAAACACACACACAGAAACTATCAAGATCTCTATCATTAAGATCATCCTTGAGAAAAAAAGAATAATAATGAAGATATGGGCATATCTGATCAGTGATTAACTGGTGTTTTATTATCATTATAAAATTATAACAAAATATCAATAAAGGCATTTACTTGAATATACTGATATTAAGATCATGTTTACAGTTTCTGAATTAAAATAACTGTAATACTTTCGTGGGCTTAAAGTCAAAAATGTTTTGGTGGTATATTTTTATTAAAAGGCTGTAGTTTGGCATAAAATATTATTAATATAATATCATATATATAATTGTATAATATCTTGTCAGCTACATTAACACATCAGCATCAGTGTGACAAAACCAAAATGTGAACTTATTTGAACTAAAAAGTTTTCAATTAAGCTTCTTAGTAGCCTATTTAATACTTTTCACATTTTTGAGTCAATAAATAAAATATCAGTGGAATCTTTTATTTAGTATTTTAAAAGTTTCTGAGAACATTTTGGACATTTCTACTAGTGATAAACTTACACGTGTATACTTTCAGTTCTGAGACTGAAGGTCCTGATGAGAAAAGAAATCCTACACGAACCGGTCGAACGCAGACAACGTGGAAATCAGCTGACAATATCATTACAACAAAGCAATTTTGAGCAGCTGAACTGGTTTGGTTTTCTATTTCTTCTTCGTTTCGGAGGAAGCGCCTCCCTGTCACTGCACCTGACGGGACCTTCACGAGCTGGGGCCCTTCAGGCAAACTTGGCTATTTACATGCAACCATCAGTTCTTTGATAATAATTTATCGAATTAATAAAATTGCAACGATCAGTAACAACTGTTTACAAAGCACAAAACCATGCAATACGTTTAAGATTAAATCTATACAAACTTTAGATAGAAAAAATAATTTTTATACCAAGGCGGCTTTACAATCCTTGAAGGAAAATCACGTCAAATAACAGAACAGTCCAGCTGTCCGGTTGTGAAACACCCTCTTTTCAGTCACAGCGTTATCTCATGACAGGTGCAGCGATGCGGCCACAGGCTGACAGTAGCTGCGCCTGTTACTTGTCTCTTCTATTTTTTCCGCCTGATAAGCCCCGCCTCTTGAGCGGTCTGCCTCCACTCACTGACCAATCCGATTCCGAGAAGCCATACAGACGCAGGCTGTGATTGGGCATTTGAGACGTCGCTCAAATAGCCATAGCAATCATAGCAAAAGCGGTACAGCAAAGGGCAGGAGTAATCAAAAAACAGGTGGGAAAAATAACGATGCTGCATTTCTACAGACACATGCAACAAACGCATCACATACAGAAATTCCTGAGTGTTAACAACTTACAACTGCAACAAAGAATCCTAACGTAAGCGTTTTTTTAAATCGCTCTCTGCTTCTCAGTGATGGAGTCTGATTCATTCTCGCTAATCGGTTCTTCGTTTAAATAAATGATTCCTGATTCAGACAATTCTTTTACGTCCTGCCGCAATTACTCCACCGTGTGGCATATTATATATATATGTATTAGGCACAAAAGGCCGTTTATTACTTTTTAATAATGATGCGTAAGGGTTTGCTTTAGTTTAACGTGTTTCAGATCAATTTGTTGCATCCCTGATTCAATTAGCATTTAAAATGAAGCATTAATATTAATACTGACTTACACCTCCTCGTTGAAGTAGGTTAATTTGCATTCGTTATCAAAACATGAGATAACGGTGTTTCTTATCTGGTATGATAAGCTGTCGTTTCTGCTTTCATTTCAGCGTCTTTTTAAACCGATTCGATTACAAGATCCGACTCCAAAGAACGATTCGCTCGGTCATTTCTAGATTCATTCCGCTTCTGCGTCACGGGGAGACACTGCAGCAATAGATCAATCCGTCTTCTACGCTCCACATCTATATAAACGTAAAAAAAAAAAATGCACAAGCGCTTGTCAAATATTAGTTTATGGCCGATTTGAATAGCGTTTGAGACTCAAAAAGACACCATAACGTACATTACATACGTTTATACATTTATTACATACGTTTGTACATTTACACATCGGCTCGAGTCGTATCCACTCACGCAGGCTCGGTTACAGTAGAATAAGCGTGAAAATAATATATACACACTAACTCACTTTTTGCTCCATCTCCGTGCCGCCGTCAGGCGCTTCCACGGTCCCATCACTGGACATGATTACCGGGCCGGAGACCGAGATGCTGCCGGCGAGGAGCTACGCTCGGCTCTGCGCGCAGATGAGCAGTTTAACTCATTCTGCTCCAGATCAGACCTTAACTGCAAGTTATAACGCTCAAGGGCCAGGTTTAAACCGCATTATATAATTCTTTTCACCAGCGGAGTGTCTGTGGTTATAGTAGCTGCGCAACACTCTTCTGCAGCAGGTCGTTTCCCTCTGGGAGAGAAAACCTCTCTGGACTAGAAAAATGTTTTTGTTGGAATTAAAATATAAATAGCACTTAAGCTAGAGAGAGGACAAGAAAAGTTACATATTAAACTGATATATAGTAACACCAATGTGAAGAAACAAGCGAAAAGAACAGAAAAACGATAAACATCAAGTCCCTCCTGATGGACAAACCACCAGAGAAGCTAGATGTTTCTGACACAAACAGAAAACATGTATACGAGGAGACCTTAGAGAAGACCTTGGAAACCGAAAAAAGAAATAATCCTAATTTCTGTGCATTTTTATTATTGTTAAACTTTAAAGTACATTTTAAAACATAAGACACAACTTCCTTTATGCATTACTTTTCTCACAGGAGCAGTAGCTACAAACCATCTTTTCTTGAAGACGTCTCAGCACTGCTGTTATATTCATAGTATATCAGATTGTGCAAAAGCTTCACCTTAAAATAATAAACAGGGACAAGACATTAATAAATCAAAGTAGTAAAAAAAAAAAACAACAGGCATGCAAAAAGATGCAGCTCCCTTATTACAATCTCCCTTTGCAAAACTGCATTATAACAGTATTTTCTTGTGTGCTTGTCAGTTGTGGTAAAACAAATAAATAAAACAACTAAGTAAAAAGAAAAGGACGTTTAGACGATAAAGGTGAACAGCAAACAAGTAGTTAAAAATTAGTTAAAGGAAGCACTGAACTGAATTACATTAAAAACAATACAGAGAAATAAAAAGAAAGCACATACTAATATATATATTTATATAGCAACCAGGGGTCAGTATTTATTTACTTACTCTGGTTTCAAGTAGTAAACTGTGCAATTCTGCATTTCACCTCATTGAGCGAGAAGTGCCACTTCAGAAAATGAGTCAAATTTTCACAAACAGCATTCAAAAATAAAACCATAAAAACAAGACATAAAAGGTGAATATACTGTTCTAAATACTGCGTGTATACCAGATGACGTGTCTTTATAGCTGGATGATTCAATCTAGTTAGCAACTGAGGAAGTTAAGAAATAGGCAGCTTTTTAAATATTAAATTGTTGGAAGAAATGGCGAAATTTGTTTTTGGAGCGGTCTATAAAACCTGTCTGATGCCGTGTTCTATTATATGTGATTGGCTGCTGGAGTTAGGATGGAGGGGAACATTAGAACCCTGGCCCGCATGAAGGACAGGTCAGGGAGAAGAGAGATGACCTTTGCTGCTTCTTCGCTTATGTTTTCATCTTCTTCTGGCTTCCTGTCAAACACAGAAAGAAAGAAAAACTGATAGTTCAGTAGTTTCTAAACCTCTCTAGTTGTAAAGTATCCATGCAGTTGTGCTCAACATGGTAAAAGTGTGTGCATTTATGTTTAACCTGGCTGTTGTTCTGGTTTTTTCCATAGTCTCCATGAGTTTTGTAAATGCATCTGCGATGTAGCGACCAGTGGCGTTGTTCTCCATTTTAGCTGTAGTCAGTTCATATATCTCTGGATCAACACCTGATTAAACAGAAATAAACATTTAAAGACACACAAACATGCACACGTGCTGTTTCCATTTGTTTGTCATGCTTAAAGCTTACAATTCTTCATTATTGAGAGTAAAGAGTGAAACTATATAAACAGGATCTCAGAAACGTTGTAGAAAAACCTTTAATGACATAAAAAAGGTCATGCATGAGTCTCACTTGCCTAGTAAAGCTTTAAGATAATTTTCCAGAAACGTAAAAGCAAATCACCTTTAGATTAAAGGAAGAAGAAATGGACATACTCACAGAGGCAGATACTGTAAGTCCAGAGAGAGGAAACCAAGGACAGAACACTAGACTACAAACAAATGCTAAAGATGACACGCTGCCTTTAAAGAATGATTTTGAAAGACATAAAGGAAAAAGGAAGAAACAAAGGTTTCACAACAAACCACTCACTTTTCTGAGACAAACTGTTTCTGTTCTAACCTGGTAGTGGGGTGACAGTTTCACTATCTGAGCTACATTCATCCACAGGGCCAAAATAGTCCAAATTTAGCTCTGATATTCCAGCATCTTGTGCTTCACATGAGAGCCGCAGCATTGACAGCAGGACGTGAAGTGTTAGTATGTTGTTAGTAATTAAACATAGCAACAATATATTACCAGGATTAAATGCACTACCATTTAAAGCTTTGGTATATTTTTTTCAATTTATACTTTTATTAACCTGGACGCATTAAATTGATCAAAAGAGACAGGATTTCTATTTTAAATAAATGCCACTGAACTATCTATTTATCAAAATGTATCATGGTTTCCACAAATGTGAAGCTGTTTCAAGCATTGATGATATTAATAGGAAAAGATGGTTGAACACCAAATCAGCAATAATTTCTGTAGATTAACGTGATGCTAAAGACTGGAATTAATTCAGCTTCGCCACAGAAATGAATTACATTTTAAAATATTTAAAGATAGAAACAGTTACTTATAAATTTTGTGTTTACCGCATTTTCTTAAAAAAAAAAAAATTATAATAATACTAATAATAATAAAAAACAGACTCCAAGTTTTGAATGGTAGTGTACATGTATAAGAAAGCATGTGAAGAAAAGGCAGATATTGCGTGTATTAGGAGTGACAGGGCAAGAAAAAAATAGAGAGAATAAGAAAGGATAGAAAGCAAGCGATGAACAGAATACTGTAGTATAACATATTTATTGACATGTTTAATAACAATTTGGAGCAACAAAACTGGGAAAAAATTACGATCCAGAAAAAGAGATTAAGGTTGATCATTTTGGTTTAAGGAATATTCTGGTTTTCTTAATTTAATCTTGACAGTATATGTTGCATAATTCTGATTATCACTAAAAATAATTTACTCATGCCTCAGTAAAAAAAGCAAAATATCAAGGCAACTGCACTGGGAGAAAGTCTTAAAATACACAATGTTTTTTTTTTTTTTAAATACAGCCATAAACTTATTTTTATTTAGCAAAAATTAACTAAGAAAAGTAGAGAGGTCAAAATAATTTTCTGTGGAAATCAACATTATGAAGCGCATTTTGTTGTCGAACCCCGGAGATCCGTTTAAGATCAAGGAAAAGCGGTATATCACAGTATGCAAGTAAAGTTGGTCAAAAAAGTGCATTAAACAAATGTTTCAGAGCTGGTCACAGTGGGGTTTTGAGACAGCAAGGATAAACTGTTTTGCTTTCATCTCAATGAAAACAGAATTATATATTTACATAGACTGTGTAACAGAAATGGCCAGCTAATTAAACCTTCACAATTGTAAAATAGCATCTCAATGTGTTGTAGCATCTGTATGTAAAATGTGGTGCTGTTTCCCCTTTCATTTCAGCCAAGCTGTACAATGGCTTCAAGCACCAGCAATAAGGTCAGATATTTCAAAAAAGATTTGCTAATTTATTTTTGGTCAAACCTGAGACAGAAGCTGGTGCACAGGGACCAATTTGGTTGTATATTATTTTTACAACACAACTGAGAACATAGTTCTATATAGTTCTCTTTATCTCAAGTCTTGCATATAATGGCAAGGTAATAAATCACAGTTGAAGCTGCATACTTATAGTCTGAGGTAGTATATTTCATCCTCTGTGTGTAGCCAACATGACTCTGGACTTTAACATTGAACAGGAGGGGAGAGAGGCAAGATATAAACATGAATGAACCTTTAAAAAGAAAACGGAGATGAATGGATTTATTTTTTTGCTGACTAAATATTCTTACAAAAATAAAAGACAAAAAACTAAGGGAAAAAAGCTTCTCAGTCTTTGGAGAGTAAACAAGATTTTAATGGCTACTTCTCAAACTGTTCTGCTAATGCTAGTTTCGGTGCCGTTTTAAATCAACACTGACAAAAGAAGCACCAGGAAAGAAAAATTCCCCAAGCGGTGTGTGAATTGTGAAGAAACAGGAAGTTTGAAAAATGGAGAGAAGAAACGTGTGTTTTGAGAGAGGACAGAAGTGCTCAGACAGGGGTAAGCGAGGCAGCATCAGGAGCAGGATTTCTGCCGTGAGTGGCGAGCGGCTTTTTCTTGAACTCTAGAGAAGGAGGCACGGCGAAAAGACGTACCGTCAATACTTATGGCCAAAGAGGGAGCCACCTGCAAGACAACACATGGAGTTAGCAAGCATTTAAAGTACTATTTCAATAAACGCAAGTATGTGAAAAATACAGAAAATCTAAAGACTGAAGATTAGATCTCTAACATATCTGTCCATGTATATTTGTGTCACCTGAGTGCATAGAATATTTCCACTGTCCACAGGAGCAAAAAGAGAAAGTGCAGGGGAGGCTGGAGATTTTTGAGACTCTTTGGTGGGTTCCAGCATTCCCTAAGAAGAAGAGACAGATGTTTGGTGAAAAAAGGAAACGCATAATAAAAAATATATTTAAGTTTTTAAAAAAAGTCCTGTTTTTTTGGTTGTTGTTGGACATTACTCACCAGTCCAGCAGCAAACATAGGCACGATCACTGGCTGCTTCTTATCTCCAGTGAACAACTAAAAAATAAGTCCAGAAGTAAATTAAAATCAGCTCTACATCATATACTTCACATGAGAGAAGAACCAGCTGTAATTAACAATACCACATGTCTGTGAGGTATGTACTTTGAAGAACTCACTATATTCCTGATTCCTAGGCAATCCAGAAGTATTCTGTTGCTATGGGAACCAGCCCACTTGTACTTAAGGCCGTGAGTGCCGTGGATGTCCTGAAGGTGGCGCCACATGGCCAATGCATTCCTGCACAAATAAAAAAAAAAGGTTTTTTTTCTGAAACTACAGACAAAAAAAAAATAAAACAAAGGATATATTCAAACACTAGCTTATTCATGGAAGTCATCAAAAATATTGCAGGTAATTGTGAGTAAGCTAAAGGTAAATTGTGGTAAACAGAATTGGACTGTAATTGCAATTAAAAGCAAATTAATCATTCGAATCTTGATTGTTGAGAGGGTTGTAGCCAGGATGAGGCTCTTACTCCTGTGCAAAAGAGCTGCTTGGATCCCTTTGCTCATGAAGATCCTCAGCCTGCAGGAATTTGTGGAGGGGCAAGACCTCAGTGACCCCACTGACCTCAGGAGAGATGTCTAAAGGGAAGGCGGTTCTGAAGAGATGCTGTGTTTTGCAGCTGAAATCAGCCTGAGAGAGACACAAAACACAGGTTGCAGTTCATTTAAACTTCTTACATAAACTTAACATGTTTGATTTTAGTCAGACTAAAATTCATTAATGGACTGAAGTATGTAACTATGATTAATGTCCAACAACTCACAGTGCTACTCAGGAGGTCATCACTAGAGGGTGCTACTGAAGTCTCCACATCTTGTTCTTCTTTACCCAGGTAAGTACTCTGTTCATCCCCAAATGTGGCCCATGAACCCTGACCCTCTTCAGTGGCTTCAGCTGGTCCAAATGCAGCCCAACTCTCCTCCCCTCCTACAGCCACACCTTCAAACGGAGTTGAACTGAAATCAGCAAAACTGTCACTAGGAGGCAACTCGGAACAAAAAGCTACTTCATTGTCCGCTGCCTCCTCAGCCAGCTCATCGTCTTCCTTGAAGTCCTTCAGGGTGTCCGTGTCACCAAATTCATCATCTGTAGAGCACCTGGACATCGCTGTGACAAATTCAGGAAATCCTTCCTGGGTTATGGATTCAGTTCGACTGAAGTCTGCAAAACCCTGAGCTGCATCTCTGAAATCTCCAAAATCCTCATCAGGTGTGGGGTCAACCTCCTCATTTACTTCCACCTCTGCCTTCACAGATGATTCATGAATTTCTCTTGTGTCTCCACTCAGCTGCGTGTCAGAGATTAGATCCACATCCACTGAGGGGTCCGTCTCTGTTTCGGCTATGTCAACAGAGTCCGCAGACCTGTCTAGACAGCCTGCGTCACAACAAACAACAAAGTTCTCCATTTGATCCTGCTCACCTTCAGCCTCCTGTGCATCTCTACGGGAAGTAGATGACTGGGAGTCACCAGATAACTCTGGGCTCGTTTCAGTCTCTCCAGGTTCAGATTCTTCTTTATGCAATAACTGATTGTTTGAGTCTGGCAGGTTGTCCGTTTGGTTAATTAACTGCTTTCTGTTTAACACATCAGCTATGTTGACGTCTAGTCCAGACCGTTTCTCTGAGTCTGTGCTTTGTAAGCATGTGGAAAGAGCTCTGTCCTGCTCTGAATTTGCACAAGACTCACTGTAGCCATTACTGAGGCCGTGTTCATCACCCGTGCTGCTGTTTTGAACATCGGGAATTATCGAGGGAGAGTTCTGACCATATTCAACAGAGAGCTCCATCTGTAGGTCGGAGGACATCACACCATTTGTGAGAATGTCAGACGATTCCTTCTTTGTTTCCTCAACACTGCGGATTGATTCTCCTGGCCTTTTTTTTTCATTATCTCTTTTACTCCCCGATACTGTGACATGCTGCATGGGTTTGATGCACAGGTCAGGTGGGAAGTCCTCCAATGCGTTTGATTGGTTGAATGTTGTGGGCGTGTCGAACTCTGAGAAGCTGAAACTGGACGACACTCCTCCACCATCGAAACCCCCGAACTCACCAAACTCATCCTCCTCTTCTTCCTCTCCAGCCTCATCCAGTGGAGGCGGAGAGGAAGAGCACAGACGGATGACATCGGGGTCCATGGTCCTCTTGCGCCACCTGTGGCCACATGCACACACACCCCTAAACAACAAAAGATAGACAGAAAGACAAATAGAGAAAACTTGAGACATTGATTTAATATTAAAATACTTTATCAACTCTGTTCAATTAGCTTCGCATTTCTATACATCACATTTCATGACTACATATTTTTATATTTATCATAGTGCACTGCTTGGTAGTTAAGCCTTGTAGTATAGTTTACGACTGAGCATTAAAAGCAGGAGTAATACAAAAGAAAAAAAAAAAAGCGTGACAGGCTTCAAGCTAAAGTAGCCAGCCCTGCTAGATCAGAGAGCAGTCCATTTATTATTTACCAGCACTTTAGATGTGACCCCTCTTTCATGGGCTAAATCTAGGGCACGGTTTAAAGAAAGCTGCAAAGAGTAACAACACTTTTTAGCTTGTGCATGAGCAGTGAGATGACTTGCAATTATTGCTAGGTTCTCAAAGGATCAGACATGTCTCAAATGACAGCTGAAGTAGCAACAGCTACTAATATTTAAACCGCTTGTCTGCAGTCTCATTACCCTGATGTAGAGTACAACAGTGGAGCAATGAGGAAAATCAATAATAGTGCTCAAACGCATATCACTTTTCAGTAGTTTGTGAAAGTTTCTGACACGGTCACCACTGTTAAAGTAAAAGCAAGTTGCAAAAATCGGCACTAGTTTACATAAGCAATCTATATTTAGCTTAAACAAAACAGGTGACAGCTGGATAATAATTCTAAGATTCAAGATAACACTTGTAAAACATTAACCTCATACCTTGATATTAATGAATTATCAGTATCTATGCAATGCCCTTGATTGCATTTGAGTGAGTTCTGAAACACTCTGACAAACAACAATTAGTGTTTTAAACAATTCAAATGTCGAGAGGTCAGCTGGCAACTCCGCTGTCCTTCCTTTGTCCCGTTTTACAGTTCCAGTGACAAAGGCCTGTGAGGGAAAACTTTTAAGTCAGCATTCCATGGATGAGGAACGATGATCTAATGGACACTGGTAGTAATCTGACTTATGGGAAAACTTAATTAGGTCACACAGTAACCTATGGTACATACTGTACACTACCCTTCAAACATTTAAGGTGTGCTAGTCTCGTATGCCTCACAGAGCTGAAATATTGTGAAATATTACTACAATTTAAAAATAATATTTTTTCTGTTTTAATATCATTTAAAATGCAATTTATTTCTGTGTTGGCAAAGGTGAATTATCAGCATTATTTCTCAAGACGCCTTGATTCTTCGGAAATCGTTTTAATATACTGACTTGTTGCTCAAGAAATATTTTCTATTATCAGTTTTGAAAACACTTGTTCTGCTTGTAATATATCTGCTTGACGTTTTCTGTTCACTCGTACCTAAAAGTAAACTGCACAGATGCTCTTTAATTCTAAAAACCACAGTTTACAAATTTCAGTCAGTTACACAAGTACACTGATGGGAATTTGGCCATTCATGATTTGAGATATTTTGCCTACTAGCTCACATACTACAGTATTTAGTTTGCCTCATGCAAACAAGCAGGCTTCCATACACATGCACACTGTGTAAACACTGATATGTCCTCTTTGAAGGGAGTGTAAACTGATGAGGAAACCCAATCCACTTCCTTTGTGCTCTCAGACAAACAGCACAGACTCCAAACACTGAGGGACTAAAACTCCATCCATTTAGAATTCCGACCATTAAGAACCAAATGTAGCATAATCCAACATTAAAAAAAGAACATTCAGTTGAAAACAACTAGAATGGTATTGTCCAGCACAATTCACAAAACCACCACGAAAGACTGCTGAAGTGGCCCTACCTGAAATGAACCAGTCTGTGCTTGTTTGTAACAGAAACATTCAAATGTTTACGCTAAAAATAGGGATGTTAAAAAAGTCACAAAGTCAGGCATGACTGTGTTTTAACCTATTAAAGGGTCCAAAAAACATATTTTAACCACTGAATTTCTTTTTCAATCATTTAAGGATTGTTTAGAATGCATTTATAGGAAACACACTCACAAGAAATAATTCTTGCATAAATAGTTAACAATTACATTCACTATGACTATGTCAATAATGCTTAGGAATTTATTTATTCCCATGACTATTTCTGGCCTCAGCAGTATCAGTTACTCAGTAAAGGCTGGAAAACACTGCACACGTTTTCAATTATAAACAGATTTTAAAACACCAAGTATACTTGCTGAAAATCTGGGCATCATACACTAAACAATCACACAGTAACAGACTTTCAATCATTCAGAAGAACACAAAAAACCTTGTTGTAAGATGCATGACATGGACTACAATATTTATTCGAAAATCGGCTCAAAATATGTCTGAAATCATCAAACCTGACTTAATTCCACCATACACAACAATTACACGCTTTCTGTAAAACCTGTCAACTTGTGTAGTCAATTCCAGCCTGAAGGTAAATTCTTCAATTATTTCTTTATGGATTTCACTTTGTGGACAATGCTGAATACTGGAAAAAGGTCTCTCTTTAAAACAACAACAATTGAAAAGCACACAATTCTCCATACGGGAGTAACCCAATGTGTTTTAACTGCAATGTATATGAGGAGTGGACAAATTAGGCAATGAATAAATGACTCTTTATAAGTATACTGCCAGATACAAGACTTCTGGGTGATGCTCAGGGCAGACCACTGACATCTAGACGCCTCCGTAATGCAAATCAGGTGTCTTTTGACTACCTGTTTCATTTCTAAATACAGAGAAATAAACATACATGCATGGTAAATACGGACATACTTCTGTGGAACACAAAAGCAGCTGTTTTTTTTTTTAATAACAGTAAAAAGAGTTTGACAGCCATTGCATCTCTTTCCCATATATTGACAATTACATTGTCTTGACATTCATCTTTCACATGAAAGTCATACAGGTTTTAAACAATACGAGTGTGAAAGAAATACGACAAAGCTTTACTTTTTAGATACAATATTCCTTTACCGTGCACTTCAGTTAGAGGAAGTGTTATGAGGTGTCACATCTCTTCTGGTATTATGACACGAGACCGTCATCAGCCGGTGCGTTTTCTAATCCACCCAATCCCTCAGAACAACATTAACCACGACTAAGCTATAGGAGTAATAATAAAGTTAGTATTAGTATTAGTTAGTACGACGCTGTCATATTATTGTTTCTGAGACGCTCTTATCCTGCGATCTGAGTGGTTTGACAACAGCGCATGCAGCACGTTATTCTTACCTTCACCTATCCGCTACGGATGAGCATGACGGCCACTGAACCCGTTCAGCGAGAGGACAAGAACAGCCTCGTCTCGTGTTATCTAGGTAAAGTTAAACCGGCTCTGGCTGCCAGTTTCTACACTCATCCGGAGTTCCGTCTCCAACAATACGCAACCGGAGAGCCAGACCTTTATTATCTCTCTGTCAGATCACAGACAGTGATACACCGACCCCTGTCGGTACGGAGCAGGTGCAGCACGACATGAGACTGATGGAAAAATATATATATATATATAAAACATAAAAGTATACAGAATCGTACATGCAAATCATATCTGATAGCTGCACAAAGAGCTCATTCCCTGAATACGATGCATTTAAAAAAACTACGTATGCTTTTAAATGTTATGGTGATATCAGGTAAATTGGGCCACTTTTTTGTTAATCGCTTGGAATGCTAACAAAAAACCCATGTGTGACATTTACCTGTGTTCTTGTGATTCATAAGGACTGTTTTTAATATTTTTTATGTTGAATAGATGTAAATATATATATATCTGTTCAGGCCCTACAGGTTTTGAAACATGAGCTGCCACACATTTTTTTGTTCAAGTAAAACGGGCCATTCAAACTGCAAAGTGAAACAGAGATGTTTCTGATAAAACACATGTTTTAAATTCCATTAGGACATCCATTTTGATTGCATTAAAACATTCATTTAAAAAAATCAATAAAATCAATAAAACACACATTTCATGAACTAAATGACAATTAGTGTTATGGCAGCAGTTTAAAAGTTACCGGCCAATGATTGCAACAGATGAGGTATAATACACTCAATCCTTTTTAATTAATTTCATTTTAAAAAATGAAAAATGTAAATATAACTTCTCTAAGTGGACCTTTCTCTTTTCAGTGAGTGAGCCCATGTGTGCACAAATATGTTTACACACGCCTCACTAATATGCAGACACATGAAGTCGAGCACAGATAAACACACATCACATACAAACATATTTAAAAGGTTAAATGAAAAAAAAACAGATTTTCTGCTTAAACTCAACTCAGAAGGTGGCCCATTTTAACTGAAAACAATGGCCCATTTTATCTTAACACATTCAGGTAAAATGGGTCAGTAACTAAAAGTGATTTTTCTTTATAAAAATCTGGATTATTTAACAAAATCAGCATTTTATCTCAGAGAGGCCATCAAAACATGGGTTATGAATCATTAATTATAAATGTGCATTTGGTTTTTATTCATTTATCATCCTTATTATTGAAAAGTCATATTGGAAATGCCAGACCACTCGCCTCATCTTTTTCTGGTGTGGTCTCATTATGAGGCATTGCCCCTTCCTCATTAGCAACCTTAGACCAATAAATTATAAATAAATTTGCTACATGTCAAGCACTGTTATGGCAACAGTTTTAAATTCTTTGCAGTCATTGGCTGTTAACTTTTAAAAAGATAATAGACTTCAACCTTAAATGGCCCGTTTTACCTGATATCACCCTATTATTTAACATGTTATGTGCATTAATTCCATTTTTGGGGTTTTAAGAAATGCAGCTTTTATAGTAAAATAATTTTGTACTTATTAAAAACACCAAAAGCATGACATTCAGTGTGATATTCAATGTTTTTTTTTTTTTTTAAAGCTATAGCCTATTCATTAGAATTGTAAACCCTGTGTTAATGTTGGCATATCTCTGTCTAACACACAGGTCCATATATATTTAGACACAGGGACATCTTTTAATAAAAAATTTAAAAGTTAAAACAAATATATGGGAATTACAGCTCTTTAATATGTATCCTATCTTCCCCCTATTTAAGGGACCGTGTAAGCGATTGGACTCAAAAGTTTCCGGTTGCACTGGGTTAGGTTTTTACTGAAAGAGGACAGAAGCAGCCGGAACAATTCCAAAGGGATATACTCTCTGTCCAGATTCAGTCAAATTGAGCAAAGTTGATTAGGCTGTGCAAATAATGCAAATGGACGTTGACCCAAAACATTTAGCAAAAGCAACCCTGGAGTTTTTGAACATAAAAAAGCAGAATATTCTGCAATGGCCAAGTTAATTGCTTGATCTCCTGATCTCAACCAAGCTGAGCATTCCAATTGTTAAAGACAAAACTAAAGGCAGAAAGATCCAACAACTGCAGCTGTATTTTATTTAGGATTACATTTATTTGGCCAATTACATTTGAGTCTCTAAAAATGGTTGCAATTCTTAAGCATTTTGTTACATTTTTGTTCAGCCCCTTAAATTAAAGCTTAAAGTCTGCTCTTCAGTTTAATTTTGTTTTATTTTTATTATTCTGTTCTGGTGGCATACAGAGACTAAATTATGAAAATTGTAGACATAGGAGCAATGTTACTTCTAGAAAACAGAATGTCCAAAATAAAGTGTTACCGTAAAATTCTATTAAACCCGGTTAGTAGGCTATATGAAATGTATAAGCCCGTAAACCGGTAAAGGTTTAAAAAATGTAGAGTTTTAAAAGTGTTTTTATAGAAGTGACATTTAATTGTGGATAGCATGAGGGATGGAATTAACAACAAAAATAGCTATACAATCACTTGCCAGCTACTGATTTTGAACACAGGCAGTTCATATGGGTCTGCTGTCTTCTTAATATTGTTGCTTTGTCCAATAAATTCTTTTTGCAAGACAGAGAAAAGTTTTCTTCACATTTCCTTTTCACACAAAGGCCCCAGACTTTCTAGCCACTACTAAATGTACTCATTCTGTGTAAAAGAAAATGATGTTTTAGTGTGTTTGCTAATAAACAAACCAAAAACATTATTCTGATTACCACTGTAAAGTAGTATCCTACATAGATAGAAAAAAATCAAACAAAAAAGTGTTTTATGCTCATTTAAAAAAATAAATAAATAATTACTCCGAAAAAATGTCCAGAGCAAATATAAAATACATCCTTCCACTTGTTTCGTGCAAAATAAATATGCAAAGCAGCGTGTTTGCGGTGGGAGTTCCTTCTCTTCAATCCCACCTGGAGCAGTAGGCCCTTCGCTGTCACATGACTGCATGTGTGCGTACGCGCCGTGGATGCCAGTGAACATGGCGGATGAGAACGCAGAAGCGGAGCTCGACTGGAGCGGCCGACAGAGCCTGCTGCTCGACGAGGACACATTTTTCGCCATGGAGGGTCTGCAAGCCACCTTTCAGCAACTCGAAGCCGAGCTTCGGCAACAAGACGTTTCTGAAGAATCGTCTACGGAGTATTGCAACAACTTCTGCCAGGTACGAGCTGCCGAAAACGCTGCATGCATGCGAATTGTTTATATGCAACGTTTCGGAGCTGTGGTGGCTCGCGCTAGCCGACCAAGATGCAAGTTGTGGCTGAAAGCAGCTATGCGTGGATGTGATCCGTGGGCCGTTTAGCGATCCATGCAAAAGCAAAACTACCATAAGCTCATTGTGTTGGCATGCACGCCCATGAACGAGCAGATTTAGAGACGTTGCGAGCTTTAAGTTGGCGAATTCAAGTAGCAGGCTATGTTTGGTTGTGGTAGCTAGCTGATACTGCATATAGCGTGTCGCATGGCTTCCCTTCTCCCTTAGTATTTGCGGCGGATATAAGCTCGTTTAAAATTGCGTATCTGTGGTCTGTAAATCACACATTTCAGATTTGCCTCATACGGCCTACTCGGAACGGCATTACCATGCATTATGGGAACAGGTATATCTTAAACGGGGGGGGTCCAGTGCGATAGTGGGGTGGGGCTCGGTTGTGTTTATCTCGTGCATTTCGGTCCCTACTAACTTTGATACCCCTATGTCACGTGTCACTTCTAATCAACCTTGAGAGTGTTTGCGTACTATAGTTTCATTCTCAGACCCATTTTAAGACACCCAGTTCCCTTTGCAAACCCGTTCAGATCTGATTTTAGATGCGATTTGGTTTAATTCCCATTCACACTTGTTTTTGTGGAGTAAGCCCACTTGAATATAATTGTTATTTTGTATACAATTGTGTTATTGATTATGAGTAGACCTGTTTTAATCTTAAAACTTTCTGTTTATTAAAATATTCTTAAAAACACAAAAATGGTAAGCACCACAAGTGTTTTTAATAGTGGTGGTGATAAAAGGTTTCCGAGCACCAAAACGGCACGTTAGAAATATTTCTGAAGGACCATGTGGTACTACTGAAAATTCAGCTTAGCCATTAGAGGTGTAAATTTCAGTAAAAAAAAAATATTAAAATTGGTTGGTGCCAATAGTGTTGTACAGTAACTGCAAATTGTTTGGTTTAATGCAAATGTGAACTTAAGTGAATCGAGAAACTGTGTTATAAAGAAACCATACAACCACGGAGACCTGGCCTTGGTTTGGATCATTTTAAAGTCGTCTTTAATTGTTGGGAATATTTGTATATCACAATTTGCTGTGAAATGTTTTCAGACTCCTCATATGAACTTTAAGTACAGATAATATGGTCTGAGAGGGTTAAGATCTGTAAATAAATTCTAAAAGGAATTTAGGCCTGTTTAATTTTGTTTAAGAGGCTTCTTTTCATTTTGCATCATGTTTTTGTATAGAAATGTTTTGCTTTGCAACTTAACTTTTACTTGTGGCAACACAACATCAGTCATGCAAAGACATTTTTTTAATGTGACCATAATACCATAAAGCTAATCTTTCACTGTTGGTGCTTCACTTGTAATTTGTTCATAACAAGCACATTAACAGTGTCCCATTGGGAACCTAAAGGCCCCATTTAGGTTCAACCGACTACATTTGAAACCTCAGCTCTCCCCCTTTTTCCTCAGCATCAGTGTTGCTGTGGCAACCGCTCCAGCCAGGCTCGATCCTGACAGATGACACATGCCACACCCTACCTGTCTGCCTTAGAAGATAATTCTAATTCTAATTCTAATAATTTACTAAAAACTGAAGTAGGCAAATAAACATATTCATGTTTCATGTGCCCATCATGGGTTCTTCTCTCTGAATGAAAACATAACCCATGGCCAGATGTTTTTTGGAACGAGAAGTAATTTTAAGTTTTCACCAGAGAAGCCATGTTTTGGTTGAAAACAAGTTGGAACAAGCTTACCGCTTGCTATAAATCTTGAACTGCTACTGATATCTTTTTGGGGTTAAAATACACTTCTGTAACCTTTGGAATAGGCTTGTTTTAATGCAGGCGGATGGTTAACAATTACACTTTTTTTTTTCTGAACCCAAAGAGGTCTAAGTATATTCTTGTGAAACTGCCATTTGTGATGTCCTATGTTGACCTTTTACCATTTAGACTATATTTTGACATTACCAAGATAAATATCTAACCACTAAGAGTTTTTTTTTTTAAATTCAAGTTAATGAAAGTCTCAGAAGGAAGCACCCAGTTGCTCTGGGGTGAGTCTGGTTAACAGGGTTATACCAAGTTACCCAGAGGAAGCGCTTCTTAGTATTGTAGGTTAAATATGGCATGACATTTCCTCTCTCATTCTCTATAATAAGATATCAGCTGGGATTGAACATCCCAGAGGCTTTAGGTTGGGAAAGTGAAGTTTGAATGTGTATGAAGAACAAGGAGCTTATCTGGAGTTGCTCCGTGCTCTAGTTACATCTACCTCCATCCCTAAGGTCCAATCAGAGCGCCTCAGCACAGATGGAGTGCTGTGTCAGGGGTTTCTCCTCACATCCTCCCTTGTGTGGACCTGTAGGTTAACAGTAGAGACGGCATGTTGGCTCTTTGAAGAAGTCAAAAATCTTACTCCTTTGTCTTGTTTCTTGATCATAATACACCACCACTCAGAAGTTTAGGCTTTGGGCTAGTTTAAATTGCATGCAAATGCAAATTGATGAATATTAGTACTTTTTGTACATATGTAAAAATGTAATGTTGTTCTTGTTTATTTGACTTATTCTTGTAGGCTCTAATGCATTACGCTGGGAGCAGGAATTCAGTGGAACACGGACTACCTCTTTTGGAGGTCTACTGTCTGTCAATCAACTGCTTTGCTGCTGCCCGACCACATCTCACAGGAGACTCCCCCAATGTTACCCTTGTGCTTAAAAGACTTGCATTGTAAGTGCAAATTTTAGGATGCTAATATGTAAAGGCAGCCTATAATGTGGTATCTATAATTTGTGTCTGCAAATATTTCATTCTTTTACAAACATTTAGACAAAATTGAAATTGTGTCAAGTTGTTTGCTGGATCACCTGATCATAGAGAATTAAAACACATTGATTTTGTCTGCAGGAGTTGCCTTGAATTGCTGTTATCAGTGCCTCAAAATGAAATACCCTTGGAAGCATGGCTGCAGTTCCACGGTTCTGTTCAGGTAAGATCAAATGATTGGGTTTTATTGTGCTAAGCTGATTTTTTTTTTTTTTGTGCGAGATGGATAAAAACTTTCATTTCTCAAGGAAGCAAAATTACGCTTTCTGGATCCTAAAAGAATTCTTATTTTGAAAATTTAGGGAACCTTTTTTAGGGGTCAAGCCATAATTGCCAGACCCTTGTTACAGATGTTGAACAGTTTGTACTGTTGTTCAAGGACATTACACAGACAAAAAGAGGGACATGCTATATGGATTCCCAATGTGAAATTCAATTTACAATCACCCTAAACTATACTGAGAAAAGTATAAACTAACAATCTGTGTGTTTGCTGCACATGACCTGCAAGCAGTAAACAGATGTGACCCCATATATGTGACCCTGGTCCACAAAAGGGTGTGTTTTTGAAAACTGAGATTTATACATCATCTGAAAGCTGAATAAACAAGCTTTTCATTGTTAGTTTAGGACAATATTTGTCTGAGATACAAAAAAAATGTAATATCTGGTATCCTGAGGGTGCAAAAAATAAAATGAAATAACCTTTAAAGCTGTCCAAATCATGCCCTTATTAATGCTAATTACTTATTAAAAATGTAGTAATCCAAAAAGTTTTAAAGTATTTATGGCAGGAAAATGTTTTTATGGAACATGATACTTAAATCCTAATGATTTCTGACACAAAATAAAAATCGATAATTACAACCCATACAATGTATTGTTGGCTATTGCTACAAATACACCCATGATTTTGTGGCCTTATTTCACAAAAAAGATTTTTTAATGTACATATAATTTCTCATGGTGTGGTTTGACTCTTTGTACAGGCTGCCCATGAGGCCATGCTGCAGTATGGCAGTACAGATTTGCATGCCCTGCTGAACATTACAGGTGAAGGTGGAGCTTGGAATAATCCTGTCCTGGTTTCACTTCTTACCGGCCAGTCAACAGATCCAGAAGAAGGTAACACCACATTAATACAATATTGTCCATTATACCTACAATAAATGTAAAAAAAAAATCTGCATTTCACTGCTTTCAAGTTGAGTAATTGAACAGTTGGTTTATTCAGCTGTATGGACACACAGATAAACGCATTCAGTTGTTTACTTATGATTTTCTTCCCCTGGAACAGTGAATGCCTATCTTGCTTTGGAGGGAGAAGGTTTCATGGAAATGCGCATCAAACATCTGGAAAAAGTAGGAGAGGTAGAGAAAGCGCTTATTCTCAACAAAGCCTGTGCTAACTGTAGCCTCTTACCTAGCCAATCTACTTTTCGCCAAACCTTTGTCACCCAACTGTGCCAGCTGCTGCCTAGTGAGGAAGCCATCTTAGAGGTAAATTACCCAGTTTTCTTTAGTGATTGACTTGTGATCGTGATATGCTTTAATAATAAACTACATTATTTTACGATCTCTCCCTTGGTCTGTAAGATTTCTAGAATTGATGCAAAAGATGTCCTTGACATTATTTGCAACATGGATGCTGAGGGTGAAGAGAGCACAGCTTTCATCCTGTGCACCACGTATTTTACACAGCAGCTTCAGCAAGACAACTTGAACTGTTCCTGGTGAGGACCTGTTATAATCAAAATACTCTGAACTGTCTTTGTGCTTGTATTTAGATTTGTTCGCATCTGAATGGATCACTGAAGATAATGCTAATAACAGGTGTGCATGAGATCTGTATTTCCATGTAAATGGCATCTTTAATAAAGTTTCTTGATTCCTGTGGTGTTTGACAGGGAGTTAACGCTCCTTTGGAGTAAACTGCAGAGAAGAATTGATGTGTCCCTTGAATCATTTATTGAACGGTGCCTCCAGTTTGGAGCCATTGCCAGGACTATCTACCATCTTCTATTCCTCATTCGTGTAATTCAGACAGAGGTAAATAGATCTGTTTCTACCCTTGTTATTTGGTAATTCCTTTAAATTTATGCTTAGGCTGTTCCTAACTTTGTCTGTTGTACTTTTTTCAGGCAATGCTGCTTGGTCTAGCAGTTTCAGTTGAGCTGTGTGTGAAGGCTCTTCGACTTCCAAATCAAGATGTAGACGCAAAAACAATGGTCTGCAAAGCTGTTGCCTGTCTCCTCCCTGACGATCTGGAGGTTATACGGGCTTGCCAGCTCACAGAATTCCTCTTATGTCCTGCTCAGGAAGCTTTTGATGTCCTTGAGGAGCTCTACACACGTCCTGATCAAAAATATGATGAGGAAAATGCCATTATTCCAAATTCCCTGCGCTGCGAGCTGCTTCTTTCTCTGAAAGCACATTGGCACTTTGATCCTGAATTCTGGGACTGGAAGACATTGAAGCGCTACTGCAGTCAGTTACTGGGACTGGAACCGGAGGAAGTAGAAGAAGATGAAGCAGTACCAGAGGAGCTGTGTAATGTTGGAGCAATTTTGAATAAAGAGGCTGGGAAGGATGAAGAAAGTGAAAGTGAAATTAATGTATTTAACAGCACTGAGCAACAGCAGACAGTGGAAAAAATAGAAACCGAAACGGTCCAAAAAGCCTTAAAGAAAAAAGACTCTGACGTCTCTAAGAGATCCGACAAGCAAGAGAAGAATAAATTTGTCTGTCAGGTATGCCATAAAGAAGTGGTTGAGACACAAATCTGTCACCATGCCAGAAAACACATGGACAATGATGTGTGGACATGCCCTGTGTGTCTAAAAAAGTTTAAAAGTAAAAAGGAGTTTGAGACACACTCTAAAACACACATTCAGATTCCTGCAGAGGGTCACTTTAAAAAGAAAAAAGTGAAGAAGAAGGTGGACCCGAAACGATATTTCAAGGAGGATAGTTTTGATGAATTGGAGCCAGGTCAAATTCCGTTAGACCCCTCTCTAGCCATGTACTATCAGTCCACCCATGACCCTGTTGTATTAGAACATATATTAGAGAAAGCCGCCAGTGTGCCTGATAAGCAAGTAGAAAATGATTTTATTACATTTGACTACATTAAAACACACTATAAGTTACAGAATCATGATGTTTACCAGTGTCCTGCCAGTAACTGCTCAAAAAATTTTAAACTTTTCAAGTATTTGGGTGTGCACATCAAAAATGAACATGATAATGAAGATCCCAACTTGAAACATTATCTGGAGATGAAAGACCGTCGGGAGAAGTGCACTTTCTGCCGGAAGACCTTCATGACAGCCTTTCACCATCGCCAGCACCGTTGGGTCCATTATGGAGATCAACCTTACATGTGTGTGGTCACAGGATGCGGTGCCCGTTTTGACACCACCAATGAACTTATAGCACATAAGCATAGTCACGGGTTCCGTTTGTCCTACGGCTGTGAGCTGAAAGGCTGCAGTTTTTCCTATTGTGACCTTGGGCAGCTCTACCACCATGAGGCGCAGCACTTCCGTGATGCCGCTTACACTTGCACCAGTCCAGGGTGCAAGAACTTTTTCTATTCTCGCAAAGAATTTCTTCAGCACTTGGAAACCCATCACATCACCTTTACAGAGAAAGACTTTGAGACACAGAGAAAAATGAAAAGGAAACTCTTGCTCCCAGTTGTGGAAAGCTCTGGGTCAAAGGCAGAAGTAGAGAATGGGTCAGAAAAAGGGTCAGGTTCTTCACAACTGTTGGCCAACAGGGAATCTAAGGTGTCGTTGACCTGCGTTGCTGTCTGCTTCGATGGTAAGAAATTTACTTGTGGCTTAAAAAGGTGTGGAAGGACGTTTACTACTGCAAGAGAACTTCAGAAGCACTTGAAAATTGCTCATCCAGATGAATTTAATGAGGACGACGAATTATGCAAGAAGAAAGTACAAGCAAAGCATTCTAAGACTCAAGCCAATGAATTGCATAAAAGTGGTCAGGATAACAATCCAAGAAGGTCGTCATCGGAGGAATCTAGTCACGAAAAAGCCCCCTCACCAGCTTCTGAGTCTGTAGACTGTGACGCAACCCTTTCAAGTGTAGCACTAACCGAGATCATGCTTGGATTGAGTCAACTTAGCCTTAATTCTTCCAGCACCAGATATGCTACACGTAATTCACAAAGCACTTGCACACCTACCTTGAAAGCAAGATCACCTGCCAAAGCAGCAAATAACAAAAATGAGGTGAAATCTCCTGTATCGAGTAGTGATTCAAAGAAGCTGCCAAGCAAGCCAGAATCACAACAAACACGTGACAACAATAAAGACCCTGAGAAGGAGCAACTACAAAGCAAGCCCAAGCCTTACACCTGCGAAGCCAAAAGCTGCCACTACCAGACTGTTACCTGTAGTGCTCTAATGCAGCACTACATTAAGATTCATGGCTACTCTGAGGAAAAGGTTAAACAAATAGAGGTGTTACAGTCTCAAAAATTCAAGCCTTCCAAATTGCTTGGCAGCACTGAAAATTCTGTCTTGGAGGACAGTCAAGCACATAGCGAGTTCCTTGTACAGGCCACAACGAAACCTTACACCTGCGAAGCTAAAAGTTGCCGCTACCAAAGTGTTACTAGTCGTGCTTTAATGCAGCACTATATTAAGGTTCATGCTTACTCTGAGAAAGAGGTGAAAGAGATGGAGGTGTTTCAGTCTCAAATATTCAAGCCTTTCAAGTGCCATCTCTGTTCCAAGAGCTACAGAAACAAAAAAGAATTGAGGATCCACTATATACATATGCATCACATAAATAAAGCTGTTGTTGAACAGATGAGCTGCTCTTTTAAAAGAAAGCTGGCTGACAAAGCACCTGTGGTGTCATCATCTAAAGTGAGGACCAGGAAGAAGTCACAGTCTTTAAAGGTGGGTGATGTTAAAACCCAAAGACAAGAAAAACACCTGTGGCAACAGAAATGCCAAAAACAAGATTATCGGTTGTGGAAGCGCAAGCTGCATAGAAAAAATGGACAAGCTAAAGCTGAAGAGAAGAGCAAAGTCCCTTCTCCAACTGATACGCATGTAAACCCCTCAAATGTTGATGTTAGGGGAAGTCGCCGCTTGGTTGCTAAAGGGAATCTGAACTACATTCTTAATAAATACAATAAACCGTTTCATTGCGTGCATAAAAACTGCAGTGCTGCCTTCAATACTCAGAATGCTCTTGTTGGCCACCTCCAGTTGGTGCATCACTATAACCGCTCACAGTTGTGCTTCCCATGTGAACGCAAAGGATGCGATAAGCAGTTTAGCAACTTGTCTAGTCTTACTAAACATTACCGTAGAGAGCACAACAAGAAAATTACATCGAAAATGCCTTGCAAGTCTAAGACCATACCAAAAAGAAAAATGGCTTCATCAGAGGAGCCCATACCAAGGTTCAAGTGTACCTATGCTAACTGCAATGAGTCCTACCATCTCAACAGCAGCCTCTTGCGTCACACAAGTCAGTTTCACCAGAACCAGACTCCCCTGAATCCAGCTGCTACATCTGTAAAAAGTGAGTTTAAATCAAGCTATAAAAAGCATGTTTTCTATAGACACTGCAATCCATCTGATTCCCTTGTGGTGCGTCTGCAGAGTACACCTAAAAAAGATGAGTCAAATAGTGGATGCCAAACAAAATTAATCATCTCCCCTTCTTCCCAGTCATCGAAAGATTCCCAAAAGCTGCCTCTGAGGTGCTGCCTCAAAGATCAGGAAATTTCTCGCTCTAACCAGAACTTTGAGTCAACTGAAGAAATCGCAGAGGAGGAGCTGGAAGAAGTACCTAAGAAACTAAAAATCAAATTGAAAAGAGGATTTGACAGGGTTGTCTTGCGAACGCATGAGGAGGCTTTGCAGATGTGCCAGGACCGCTGCCTTCCTGTGGCCTTCCCTTGCATGATACAGAATTGTGACTCCGTAGTCATGAGCATGCGTAGTCTAAATCGACATTATATTAGTGTTCACAAATTTAGAATCAAGCAGTTGACTGAAAATAAGGACAAATTGTGTTACACAGCTGAAAAGTTAGAGGAGATCATACAAAAGAAATCCGCTGTGTCTGCAATCCCTGATTTGACAAGAATTCCAAATGGAGTACTCAAAATGGAGTATCAGTCCGAGCCTGCGACCCCAGGTGGCCCGTCACTGCCAATGAGCCTCCATTCGATCAAAACCGAATCAAAGAGGCAGGAAGTGATCGAGTTTTCAGGGGAGCCGCTCCCAGATAGAAGTTTGCTTATTGCTGCTGAGGATTTGCTCTATGGCTCCCCAAAGTCAAGCGGGCACCGCGAAGAGTCCGTTTCCGAGGAGAGTCCAAGGCACAAAGACAGGTCAGAGTCGGAGTTAACCACACCTCCCCTTATACGCCCTCCACCGCTTGACCTCTCTCCACCATCTACCCTCAGAATCGCTGTTGATGAAAGTTCATTTGAACCCTCTGCTAAAGACAGTAAATCTATTAACATTCCTTCTACTGTTTCCATATCAGTTCCAACCCCAACTCGGCAGCCCCTCAGATGGAAGAATGAACTCTCTGAGCCACCAACGCCAGTCCCTCTTTTACCAATCTCAAAGGATGCGGTAACTCACAGTCTAGCCCAACAAGCTTTTGACATCGCAACTTACAAACCAATGGGCTTTGAGGAGTCATTCTTGAAGTTCATTAAAGAGAAGGAGGAGATAAAAATTGAAAAGCCATGGACTGCAGTAGTTACTAAGCCTGATCCTCCTCGACGCCGTGATTGTTTCAGACGAAACTGCTCTGTTAAGGAGAATACTCAGAGAGGAACCCCAATCTCCCGAAGTCGCAAGTTTCGCTCATCCCCTCTGAGGCACTTGATCGCTAAAGGAGAGTGTACCTCTATCCAGAATCTCCGTCTGATTTTGGAGAGAGCCTTAGGGGGCTGTGGGGACCAAGCTATAAAACAACTTCAGTTCTTGAAGCCTGTGGTGGTTCTAGAGAGGCCAAAGTCCTTTGCCTCCATTCTTGATCTCTTACCCTCTGAAACTAAAGCATAAGCTTCTCCTGGGCGTCAAGGCAGTTAAAACTAGCCCACTTTTTTTATTTTGAGAGACTTTCATAGTATTTTTTATATCATTGATACAATTTTGGTTCTTTGATGCCAGGGTTAGATACCTTGATTGTAAAGTTGTGAATGTTTATATCTGTAAATAAGGTCAAATAAAAAAGAACAACAAATGATTTTGAAAATTCATATTGTTAATTGTGTCGTATACACAAACCAATCATTGTACATGATTCCACAAGTGTTTTTTTCTTTGCATTTAGCTTGTTTTATATGCACTAAGATAACACACACATGCAGAATTAGAATTGCAAATACATTTATTCAAACTTTAATCAAATTAAACGGGGACATCTTTGCTTGTTTATGAGGTTTATAAAAATGTTTGGAAACCACTGTATTGGAGACAGGCCTGCATGTTGATATATTTATCCTCAAATGGCAAGCCCGAAAACACTAACAACGCAATATATGGTTTTATTCTCCCATCGTACCGTGCAACTCCCTGTAGAAAAACAAAAGTCAGTATCATTAAAAGCAGTTTCTCAATTATGCTTGGATTTGGGCTGTTTTGCTTCAAAGTAAGGAAATCTGAAATACTTGCCCAGTCTTACAATATGTCTTACCATCTGTACTGTTGTCCCAGAAACATGAGCTGGCAGTGTGCAAACCTGCCCCATTTTTTTGGAGGATGATGCATGTCACTGGGTGAACAAACACAAGAGTGTGAATTTGGGAACAAATGACAAATATTGTACATTTACAGAAGTATTGTAGTTTTAACAGCCTGTTGCCATACCTATATACTTGAAAGGCTTTCCTAATTTAGTTAGCTGGCTTAGACTTGACTCTACAATGCTTGACATCCACTGGTTGATTTTACTGTGCTGGTAAGAGCTGTTTCCAATGGTGCTTTCAACAGCCTGTTGTCAAAAGATGCCATAATACACTAGTGATTATTGCAAAGTAAAATACTGATAATTTACCATGTATCTGTCACTGTCTGCACAGTGAGGTGATGTAGTAGATTCTTACTTCTTTGATAACAGTGGTAATCTCGTCCACAACAAATGTGGTCTGTGAATAAAAATAATTTAGGTAGCAGCTTTGCATTATGTCTGAGAAAAATTGAGTAACGTTATCTATACTGCCTACATTAGTAGTTACTATTATAATTTTAGTGTAAGTTACCTCCTCAGCAGATTGATCCTCGTCCATTGCCCGATTTTATCGCGTGTTTTGAGGTTTCTATGGAGGCAGCAGGGTCACTCCCTGGATAGTAATCACGGCCACAGACTGCTCACAAGCTTCATTGTTTTGACTGTGTTGTCTAACAAAGGAGGACAATAACGTTTAACGGGGTTTTTTTTTTGGTAAAATATGTGGTCGCAAATACAACATGGGGAATTTTATGATGATTTGACGTTTTACAACACACGAACAAACGTACGATATAGTTTGGAAATATTTTTATTTAGCTTTTCATATCTACTAAAACACAATTTCATAAATATATATTTTTTAAGAACTATACAATATTCTATTAATAGCTGATATACCTTTTTGTTTTTCTATCACGTCTCATTTTAACGCTTCAAAAGTAAAAAAAAAAAAGTTTGTTTTAGCACTGTATACAAACCCGGCTGCATTAAGATGCCCGATTGAAGACAAAGAAACACTCACGTTTATATTTTGCAAGTGTCTGATTAAAGTAATTTGTATGATTACTCTTAATATGTGTTGTGTATTTATTATTGAGCCACGACTATCAATTTTACTGTAGTATACCATTGAATTATATTAACATTGTATTTGATTAATTTGCTATAACTTATACATATTCTTATTTCTTAAACACCGATCTGTTCATTTTGGGGGATTCAGGAACCCGTTTAGTTCTGCTGTTGTGTCCGGTCGAACACAGTTTCTGGTTACACTTTATTTCCCATGAATGGGAAAGGAAGTCATAGAGCATGAGTTATCATTATTTGTGCATCCCTGCATGTAGTTTTTGAATATATGTACTTAACACATACACATTCTCGTAAGGCTCGAGTATCGTATTGGGTTGAAGTAGGTACGAAGATTATCTATTGCCTTGAATGACTATCAGACAGCGGTATCGCTGGACATCCCGGGGCTAATTAACGGTGCCAACCTAGAACTGCCAAGCCGTAATAATGCTGCAGGAACTTCTTGCATTACCAGTTGAAGACAAAATCTTTTACGCTGTCCTGGTCTTCTCATGGACGGTGTATATTTGGGAGGCCTACCTCGCATATAGACAGGTGAGCATATGGCTATTGTTCATTTTGTTTGAGTTTACGGAAAGCATTTTATGTATTTTATGGTTTTCTCTTCTAATTTGTAGACTTTCTGTAAAATTCAAATGTATATTCCAGAACCCATCTCATCTTAGAGCTGTGTGCCAATGCTTAGTAATGACTGAACTACTACATGCCTTGTATAAACAAAGACTCATTTGACCTTTTACAGAGGAAGATCTACAGGACTACAACACATGTGCCCACTGAGCTGGGCAAGATAATGGATTCAGAGACCTTTGAAAAGTCTCGCCTCTATCAGTTGGACAAGAGCAACTTTGGCTTCTGGTCTGGACTCTACTCAGAGGCAGAGGGCACGGTGAGCATCATGTTAATTTCAAAGTTTTTAAAAACTGCCTTGTAAGTGGTTTCTTTATTTTATATATATGTGTAGAGTCTTTTATTATCATATTCGTTAGTATTCATTTGATTTGATAAAGATAGCTTTACATCTGTAGGTTTCAGTTGCAAGTTTCTTACAAGTCCTCTGGGAGAAAAAAAACCCAAAACATGCACCTTATGGTTTCGTTCTAATTGATCCTGGACTGCAAATCTTTTCTTTTTTCCTTTTAATGAACTTTATTCAAGATTCTTTTCCACTGGCATCTGTTTCTTCCTCTTTAAGCAGTCTTAATTTATTTCTGTTTTGTAGCTAATTTTGCTCCTGGGAGGAATCCCGTTCCTCTGGAAAGTGTCAGGGGTTCTCACAGCTCGTTTTGGTTTGGGTCCAGAGTACGAGGTAGGTATATTCGTTGGAAACCTTTTGGTGGAAAAGACTCTTTGTGTGTGTGTGTGTGTGTGTGTTTTAGATAATATTTCTAAAATGTGTTAATTACGTTTGAATTTTGGCCAGCAAATGTTTAATGTTGTAGTTCTAAGAGGTAATCTGTTGTCAAATGCTTTTTCTCATGTCTATATTAACTAATGTTTATGTAATCTCATCTGAATTAAACTCCTGTGAAACAGAAGGCTGGAATGCACTACACCACCTAAACAAATGTTAAAACATTATGCATGTTATGCTTGTCGGTTTGCAAATGGGAACAGAAGAATCTAAACATCACACACTACTAGACTTTAAAGTCATTACAAACACATGATTCACGTAGAACATGTGACTTGTTGCTAGCAGATGCATAGCAAATGAAAACAACATGTGTCCTTAAATTGGCTCCAAAATTTCAAAAATGTTTGATACTCTCCAGCTGGATGAAATCTTAGTTTGGAGCTAAAAAAAAAGTTTGCACCCGTCTTACAATATGCAGTTTTTTAATGTAGCTTGTGAGTGGTGTTATGGCCTTAATGTAGGTCTAGGGTAGACCACAACAGAAATAAATGTTTGGTGGTGAGGTGGTGTGTTGTGGCAGAGAAAAACTCCAGAGTTCGACCCCAAACAACCAAACAAAAAGAGAAGTTTTTATTTACATGAGTTAGGGCTGGGCGATATATATCGTACGATATATTATGTGCATCTCATCAGTAAAGACGTTTCTTAACATTCTGTTAGCGTCTTAAAAAAACAACTGTTTCTTAAGGTTTATATATGTAAATGTTTTTAGTCCAACTAATTTATTAGTAAAAAAAAAAAAAAAGAGAGCATTAGGAGTATTATACTAGTATGTCATTCTGAACATTTTCTTTTCTTCAGATATCCCAGTCTTTGGCGTTCTTGATGCTGGCCACTCTCTTCAGTGCGCTCACTGGCCTTCCCTGGAGCCTCTACAACACTTTTGTAATTGAGGAGAAGCATGGATTCAACCAGCAGGTAAAAAAGTCTTGCTCATATATATGTTCTGTCAAACTAATGGCAAGATGCACTGAAATGTCTCTATCGTCCCTTCTTTATAGACACTGGGTTTCTTCCTGAAAGACGCTCTCAAGAAGTTTGCTGTGACTCAGTGTATTTTGTTGCCAGTGACATCATTGCTCCTCTACATCATCAAGATCGGTGGCGATTACTTCTTCATCTATGCCTGGCTCTTTACACTCATCGTCTCATTGGTCAGTTTTCCTGACATTTGCTGAATGTAATTAGAAAGTGAGCTGAGCTGAACTGACCCTCCCATTTTGCTCTACAGATTCTGGTGACTATCTACGCAGACTACATTGCCCCTCTGTTTGATAAATTCACTCCACTGCCAGATGGAGAGCTGAAGAGTGAGATCGAGAGCATGGCAAAGTCCATCTACTTCCCCCTCACCAAGATCTATGTGGTGGAAGGTACATCAAACCATTCTCCTCTTTTCATTTTCATTACTTTCTTTAGAATTATAAATGTATGTGAGAATAATTGCCTTTCTCTTAATACATCTGTGCTCTCTTTTCTAGGTTCAAAGAGATCTTCCCACAGTAATGCTTACTTCTATGGTTTCTTCAAAAACAAGCGCATTGTGCTATTTGACACTCTTTTGGAAGATTACTCCCCTTTAAATGTATCTGGAGAGAAAGAACCAGGAACGGGAGAGGAGACCGAAGCAGCAGTCAATGAGAGCAAATCCAAACCAAAGGTGAGGACCATATGACTAACAAATTAGATGAAATGCTGTTTATTATTATTATTATTATTATTATTTATTTATCCCCTCCCCACATTTTTATCTGTATTTAGAACAAGAAACAGGGCTGCAGTAACCCTGAGGTTCTGGCAGTTCTTGGACATGAACTGGGACATTGGAAACTAGGCCACACAGTCAAGAACATTGTCATCAGCCAGGTGAGTTGCTATCTGTGCTTTACAGCTTTAACTCCAGTGTTAAAAATTCATAAAATGATTCAACCAAATGATTTTTATGAAGGTATTTACTTTCTAACTCACATCTATCAACCACCATATTAACAAAGTCTTTAGACTTTAGACACAATATTAACACAGTCTTAACAAAGGAAACACATTCTTGTCTTGTGTATTTCTCACAGCTACTATATCAGTTGTTTTTGTCACTGGACGTTTCTGAAATGTAGGTTTTTTTTAAGTTGTTCAGATAGAACCTGATTAGGTTGAACAGTAGCTAATAAAAAACGTAAGTCAAGTCAGCAAAAGCAAAGAATTATAAGGTTACAAGAACTGAGGAACATAATTTGAGGATGCTAATGACTCCCTGTTTCTTTTCAGATGAACTCCTTCCTCTGTTTCTTCCTTTTTGCTGTCCTGATTGGTCGAAAAGAGCTCTTCATGGCATTTGGTTTTCATGACACCCAACCAACTCTTATCGGGTTGATGATCATCTTTCAGTTTATCTTCTCACCTTACAATGAGGTACCTTGTGCAGTTTTCTCTTTTCTTCATTCAATATACGATTTGTTTGCTAGCTATGCACATTCTATTCTATGTGAATATTCTTGCTAAAATTTACATTAAATTATGTTTGCAAAAGACATGGTCAGTGTTTGGGGTCATCAAGATGTGTATAGAAGATGTTGTAAAGATATACTAGATTGATTCTAGGACGTTGGCATTTATTAAAAGATGAAGAACCATCAGAATTGTTAGAAATATAAAAAGTAGCCTTTCTCCATATTTAATTTTATAAATTAAATGTGCTTAAATAACTTTTTTGTTCAGTCTGTATCTGCCATGTAATAGTCTGTGAAACTGGTGTTGGGAAAACAAAAACAAAATATGTAAATACAACTATTTTCTGGGTATTTAGATGTAGCTGATCCAATTCACCTTCTTTTCCCCAGTTGCTGTCGTTCTGTTTGACGGTGTTGAGCCGAAGGTTTGAGTTTCAGGCAGATGCATTCGCGCGCAATATGGGCCGATCGTCTGAGCTGTACTCCGCTCTCATCAAGCTCAATAAGGACAACCTAGGCTTCCCTGTAGCAGATTGGCTCTTCTCTATGTGGCATTACTCCCATCCTCCCCTGCTAGAGCGGCTCAGAGCCCTCACTGGACCCAAGCAAGACTGACGGCTTTGCAAGGGGGCGCCACGTTCACCACTCGCTCCCCCAAAAAAGGGTCTCCGCCGGCCTCTTTTGGCCCTCTGATATCAATGCCTATTTCTCTCTCCTTCTCTCTCTTTTATTTCCATTCCTCTTCTTAAGTGTTTGGGTTTTGCCATTTGTTTTTTGCCCCGGGAAAGAAGTCTAAATTGTTTTCAGATGGCTTCAGACAACTGTGTAGAAGATGTAAATGATTTTTGAGTCTGTGCTTTCAGTATGCCTTTTGCAATTGTTCTTGATATGGTTTTGATTGTTTTAATTTGTTGAAACATTTTAACTGTGAAGTGCCCCCTCCGGTTCTTTAGATCCATGAATTTTGATTTAGTGTCATCCACTTGAACCGCGAGAGAGAGAAGGTTAAAATATCACAGAAGGGCCCTTAGCAATGTATCAAAACAGAGTGATTCTTAAAACAAAGAATTTAATACTGCGTGCCAGCTGGTGTGCTTTAAACCATGTCTGTTTGTTGAAACTGAAACGAGGACTGTTTGCAATGCAGTGAGATGAAATGAATGGTTCAGATGATAGATGTTATGGATTACCCAATGAGACAGCTATTCTGAACTCATATGGCTCAGTTAGACCAATTAAAATGTCTATTCTAATTTTAGTTCCTTCAACCTTTTGAAATTTTGTTCTATGTTTTACCAATTAAAGGTGTTTAAACATTTGTGTATTTATATAATTTTTTGTGAAATATGAGCAACATAAAAGAGCCAGGTTGACTTAAATATTAAAATATTGAATGAGTGGTTAGAAATTGTTTTATTATTTAGTTAATTTCCTCTCAGTGCCCGGTGCAAGATGTTGCTATAAGAATATGTATAGAAAAACTTTTCTATATTTGTCACATTTTCCCCAGCTGAAGCCTTTAATAGTATCAGAGTTTTGCTGGCGGAAATGCGTTTATGAGGATTCTGTATGAGTTTTCCCATTAAGTTTGGCATGCAGTCTTGTCAAAATGTTGAACTCTGAAGGCTTTTAATGTGACTGACATGTAAATTGATAAATGCGGAATAGCAGTGGCTTGAAAAGAATGCCCACCTGTTGAAAATAAGCCCTAACCATAAATCCATAGGGAGAGCTGTATGGCTGTTTGTCCAGACGTATTCCACAAGTGACATATGGAATGTTTGGACTGGAAAAGTGAACTTTTGTGTCACTATAAATAAAACCAATCACAACAGATTTGCTTTATGCTTGTATTTGTTTCCATTTCTTTCTCAAATTGCTCTATTCACATCTTTTAAGGGTGCAAAATGATCAAAGAGAAAAACATTACATTGCAAATGAAGTTTTGAATTACATTATTTCAAAACTTCATTAATCTGCATAGATAGACACATACAAAGGCAATTAAACAGACTATTGCATCTGTAACAGTAAACTTGTATATTAAAAACTGATAATGTCAATCGGTCGTAGAATATTTTCAGATTTACAATTCATTCATAATGCTCACGGTTTACTGTAGGTTATTAAAGGTAAAACATTCTAACGTTATACAAAAATCTAATGCATTTTTCTAAAATCTGTGCATTTTTATTTGCTTGGATACCTCAAGTTTGATTAAACTTCCTATCACTGAAGTTGTTTTCATAATTTTTGTTCTCGACTGTATACTGTACATGGTTGCGAAATTGCATGGATGCATCAGAGCTGCCTGTGATATTCTTGTCAGCGCGCATACAGGACTGTACCATTGCCTGTAAAAAATATCCTGCATAAGCTATCGGGTTGTTTTGTTCAATGTGTAAAAATAAAATAAAAACTTCGTACATTTCTCTAGAATAACAGTGTATGTGAGTACGTTTTCCCAGCGAACCTTCACCTATTTTGCTGTAAAAATGGTACGTCCCTATTTTGAAGCACTAGACAGGAGATCACACTCATGTCACTGCCTGCGTGATCGCCCGAGGAGACGATGGCTAGGTTTCTAACTCGTAATATAAGGACTTTTTGGGCCTCGCAGATCAGGATGTCGTCCGACCAGGTAACTTAGATATGTATAAAAATATTTTGTTTTTAGCCTACAAAAAAATACAAAATATAATAATATGATTTACCTGTAGCACGCAATGTCAGTATGTTACCATGTATTTCGTAACAAGTGTTTGCTTATTAAATACGTTATGTGTTATTTTAACGTATTGCGTTGATTACTAGCCACCAATAACGTTACCAACAGGAGCGCTTGTATATGCCCTTGTGTTATGACCCTTTTGTTTACATTCAGGATAATTCTCCATTCTTTCAGCTTTCAACTGCACACTCTATAGAGGACATACTTTAACACACATTTATATAGATACACACACACACACACACACACACACACACTATTGTTCAAAGATTTGGGGTCAGTAAGATATTTAATGGTTTTTAAATGTTTCTCCCCCCTTCTTTGATTCTTTGATGAATAACACGTAAAAAAAACAACATAATTTTAACCAAATATAAAACATTTCTAAAGCGTAAATCTATGCTATGATCCTTGGTGAATAAAAGCATTAATTTCTTTCAAAGTATAAGGAATAAAACTGATCCCAAACTTTTGAGCAGTAGTGTAACAGTAAACTGCTGTAACAGTAGTTTTGAACATTATTATCCATTTTAAATAAATGCTTCTTTTATTTTTTAATATCTTAATATTTTAATGATCAAAGAATCCTGGAAAACAAAAACTATTAAGCAGCTCAACTGTTTCCAACACCGATAATAAAAAATCAGCATATTAGAATCATTTCTGAACGGTCTGAAATTGACACTGAATTAATGATACATTGTGTAACAGGAATAAATTACATTTTAAAATATATTCACACAGAAAACAGAAATTTAAATTTCACAATATTACAGTTTTTTTCTGGATTTTAAAACTAATAAATGCAGCCTTGATGAGCAGAAGAAACATCTTTAAAAACCATTAAATATCTTACTGACCTAAACAATTTTAATGGTAGTTTATATATGTATATATATATATATATAAAATAAAGAATTGCTTAATTTGTGCATGTCATTCCATGGAGCAGTTAATGTTCCCAGGTAAAGTAATAAACAATTGTCTTGTGCAATCTTTGCCTGTCTCTCCTTCTGATAAAGCTAGGAGAGCTGGGTAAAGGTGCTGGGAAAGGAGGTGGCGGTGGAGGTTCGGTGAGGGAGGCAGGAGGTGCCTTTGGCAAGAAACAGGCAGCCGAGGAGGAGATGTACTTCAAGTGAGTAGTTTTGCTTGATCCAATTGTGAATTTCATTGCTCCCGCCAGATCTCTACTGCTTAACAAAATCAGCCCTCTCCAAATATTTGATTCTGTTATATGCAGATATAAAGCCCACACAGTTTTGCATGCAGTGCTGTACTTTAACAGTTTTAACCTTTGCAGGAGAAAAGAGCAAGAACAATTGGCTTCTCTAAGAAGACACCACCATGAAGAAATTGACCACCACAAAAAGGAAATTGAGAGATTGCAACAGGAAATAAGTCGCCATGAGGGCAAAATAAAAAAACTTAAACATGATGACTGAGACAAATCTAAACATTACATTTCATAGACAAATAACCTACGTATTTTTCAAATGTGATTGAATAGTTAGAGATGCTTTATTTTTATTAAGCATGTTTGATCTCTCCTGTCACTTACGAAAGCATGTTATAATACAGATATAACTGTAACACGGTGTATTAAATAAGTGCACTTTCTCCTCTTGACAATAAACATGGTGTTTCAAATATGAAATTGCTTATTGTATGAATATGTTTGCTGATTTGCTGAACAAAGCCAACAATTAATTTGAGTACCAATCTTTAGTTCCGATGTTAATTTAAGCACCGATAATGAATATAAACTACTTATAGTTACAGTATTTAGAGCAAACTACAGTATTTAGAGCAAACTATGTTCAACCCTATTCCTCAATGCTACATAGATTTTAGATCAGGGGTCACCAGACTCCTGGACAGTGCTTTGAAATGAAAGTAGCTAAAACTGGTAGCTAAATATCACTAGATGACATCAAAATGACAAATACAGATGGTCAGTGGGCATGATGAGCTAGATAAGCTTTGTCTAAGAAGTGGCTAAAGTCACTAAATCTAAATCTAGCTACAAAATCGTTAAATTGCCTCATCACACCTGCCTGCAAGCGTTAAATGTACCTAGTAAGACCCTGATTAGTTGGTTCAGATGTGTTTGATTAGGTTAAACTCTGCAGGACATCAGCCGGATTTGGTGACCCGGCTTATTTGTATTGTCTGACAGACCCATATGATATTAGGCATTTGTGCTCATGATCCAGTTAAGCTAAATTATAGTAGTAACTAAAACACGCAGCACTATTGGGCCTTGTGTTTTTCCGTGAATTGAAGAGCCCTTGTAGCACATTTGCCCTCCAGCTGATGGCAGTCGAAATAAATAATGAGATAACAAACGTCCTCTGAGGCACAGTCTTACACGTCATTTCCGATGATGTGTAAAGCTCCGCCCACGCCCCTGTCTTTTACGCCGGGCGGCCCCGCGTGTCTTTCTTTTCCCACATCATGGCGGACCGGTTCAATAAGGTGCGTTCGAGCGGCGCGATTTACATTCACATATCTCGCTTTTATTCAGCGAGGGATGTATTATTTGAGGGCTAACGTGTAGGTAACGTTGCCTGGCACTATTTGCGATATAGTATTGTTTCGTTATACCCGGTAGAGCTGCTATTTTTTGGGGGAAAAGAAATGCGTGTCTGCTCACGCATGCTGGAAGTCACAGGCCTGTAGTGATCGTTACACTCGTGCTTCTGTAAAAACCGGACTAGAGTTGCTGTCCATGCTCAGGTACTCTAAAAACACACTGCTTATGTGCTCAGTACATGTAATTGCGAGTTAGATATTCATAAAATCGTTTAGGCCGAATTTAACAGACGTGTGCGTTTTACTACATTGGCCGAATCAATGCACCGTTGTTGCAAAGCTAACGCCTTCCTTTATAGCTCGAGTACTCCTTTATAGCTTGTGAAATGTTATTGGTGGCGTGTTAATTTGATAGGTAACGCATGGCTGGTGTCAAATGTGCTTCTTGTCGGTGACGAGTTCGCAACCACAGTGAAGTGTTCGAGTTTAACGACTATGAGAATACTTTACGTGCACTACCATCTGAGACAAAAAGCAATGCTTTGATGAAAGCATGAGGCGTTATGAATATATCCCGTCCTAATAAGAGAAACATGGCTTGATTTCTTCATAGGTTCTGATCATTGATGGCAGAGGCCATTTACTCGGTCGACTTGCCGCTCTTGTGGCCAAGCAAGTGCTGCTGGGTGAGTATGCTTTGAGTGTAATGTTGAGTCTTATTTGTATTTAAGAGCCTTTTTGCATAATTAAGAGCAGTTTGTCCTGAACCTTTGATGATAATGGTTGGAATGTCGTTTTAAGAATTGGATTGGACTATTCTTTTGTAACAAATCTTGCTCTTTACAGGCCACAAAATTGTGGTGGTGAGGTGTGAGGGCATCAACATCTCTGGAAACTTCTACCGCAACAAACGTAAGTTTGTTGACCACCTATAAGTATGTTGCATTTTCAATGCACTGACTCTTATGTATGTGAAGCCAATGAAAATGGGAAGCTAATTGCAGGTTTTTGTTTGTGCAGTGAAGTACCTGGCTTTCCTCCGCAAGAGGATGAACACCAACCCTTCCCGTGGACCATATCACTTCAGAGCCCCCAGCAGAATCTTCTGGAGGACAGTAAGAGGTGAGTTTTACTTGCTTTTTTTAAGCTATGCAGTGGCTACACTTCAAACAATGATGAACACCTTTATCCCGAATCTGAGTCCAGTTTGATGATACAAACTACGGATCTGACTACTGAGTTTGAAAGTCAATAATCTGTGATCGGTTTGACCATTTCAGTAGAAGATTGAATGGTGTGTGTGTTTTTAAACAGGTATGCTTCCACATAAATCCAAGAGGGGTCAAGCCGCTCTGGATAGGCTGAAGGTGTTTGATGGCATCCCTCCTCCTTATGACAAGGTGGGTTATTCTTACTGTGTCTCGTTTCACAGAAAAATACTGTCCATGATGAAAACGACTGCCTTGTTTGATCCTCCAATGAGAACACACAATATTTAAAACCTGAGACATATTTGCTTCTAGTGTAAGAATTTGGCCGTTTTCTTCTGGTTTCACATTGGTGTTTGTGTTCCACAGAGAAAGCGTATGGTTGTCCCAGCTGCTCTCAAGATTGTGCGTCTGAAGCCCACACGCAGAGTAAGTTTCTATTTTTGTGTAACCGTTGATATAAATTGTGCTTTTTGTCGGTGATGTTTTTTCACAAGAAGTTTGAGTTTAACGACCATGAGTT
This sequence comes from Enteromius unitaeniatus, assembly GCA_032359435.1. Lineage (NCBI taxonomy): Eukaryota > Metazoa > Chordata > Actinopteri > Cypriniformes > Cyprinidae > Enteromius > Enteromius unitaeniatus. Next base: position 8,271,071 of record JAUMHI010000061.1, read on the forward strand.
CACTTCATGCACTACCAGCTGAGACTAAAAGCATCTGAATCCTTTTACCCTGACTTTGAAGTGCAGAAATGCTTAAAATGCTGGTTTTATTTTAGTTATTTAAAACCTATTTTCTTATTCATTGTAGTTTGCGCTGCTTGGACGTTTGGCCCATGAAGTTGGCTGGAAGTACCAGGCCATCACCGCCACTCTGGAGGAGAAGAGAAAGGAGAAGGCCAAGCTGCGCTACACAAAGAAGAAGCTCGACATCAAGCTGAGCAAGCAGGCAGAAAAGAACGTTGAGAGCAAGATCGCTAAATATACTGAAGTTCTTAAAAAGTATGGGGTTCTTGTTTGAGCTGTCCCTGCATTCAATCAAAATAAATGTTTATAAAAACTACTGTATTGAGTGAATCGTTTCATTGGATTATGAATCTGTGTTTTTCAAATGGCATATTGGTGTTGTAAACATGGCATCATGATTAAACTTATTTTCTGTGGTTCTTTTATTTATCTGTAACATAATTTTATGACTAACTAGAATATATTAAATGATTCAGTGACTGTAAAATGTTGTACTTCTAAAAAGGCAATGCATGGTTCATGTGGAGTGTGGTCATTTTAAAGTTTGCTGTGAGTGCTGGAAGTCAGGGGTGTCCACTCATTCCTGGATGGCCATGTTTAGCTCTAACCCTATTAAACTCATTCTGAGTCCAGGCTAAATTGATCTGGTTTGTGTTTGAGGACAGTTGGGGTTCACTGCAATCTCTAGGAACTAAGTTTGACACCCTTGATTATTTTTTCCATTTCATCAGTTTATTTGTTATATAGGCCTGTACTCTAATGAGTGTTTCGTGAATTTTTTTTCTCAATGCAATCACGATTAGTTTTACAATGTGTCTTGTACTTTTCTAGAAGCGCTTCAGTCAGGAAGATACTTCTGTTGTCGCGAAATATACCTTGGTATTGAATCGGCGTCTCCAAATTACTGCTTATTTCTGCGTAAGGTCTTTTATTTTGACAGTCTGGCATGAGTTCACGTGACAACGACTTTCATACCGAAACATGGCTTTTCTTACAGAGGATCAGTTTACTGTTTTGCAGCTGCTTTTAAAGGTATGCGATATAATATCGGATCAGTTACTCATTCGCTTGCAGTGTGTCAGTGTCCGTTAACTAGACCAAGCTTTAGTATATTCTGTCATGATTTGCTATTGATTCAGGCTCCGTCTAAAGATGCAGTCCGTCAGATCTGCGCAGAGAGTTACCCAGCAGCAGCCTCCAAGTGCCAGTCTGTCGTAGAAAAAACTGCTAGTTCGCTCTCTGTGTCTCAAAGTGAAGCGATGCAGGTGGGTTTGTGCCATTTAATGGATGTGCTTATAAATATTCCATCTGTGTAAATTTATGTTTACAGCTATAATCGGTTATGGTTGAAAAAGTGTCCGATAATCAAAGTGTGTGATGTATACTCAGTTAAAAAAATTTATTATAAAAAAAAAACCTGTTTATTATAAAACATGCACAGTTATTTAAATTGTATACTGGTGCTGACATTTCCTTTTATTTTTTATCTACAGTTGCTGTCAGCCTTTCACATGCTCTCGCATCATGTTGTGTACCAGAATTTAACATCTCCAGAACAGATCTTGCCAGTTTTCCCAGAATCTTTCCACTCAAACCTGAAGAATCTGATCACCAAAATTATTTTGGAAAACAGGTGGATGTATCTCTCAGATCCTTACAGAAAACTAATTGAGCAACTTACCCATCTGACTTTGTTTTTAACCTATTATTGGTTTGACTGTTTTTAGTGCCGCATGGAGAAATGAAGCCTTGTCTAATCAAAGTGAGTGGGATATCTCAAAATAAGATTATAACATAGGCTAGTTTTCATCGTCTCACAAGATGGTTGACGACATTGTGTTCAGTGCTTGTGATCCATAATGAAGCCATTTTAGTGTTGTGATGTTATGACGCGTGTTTTATAGTTTCACTGCCAAAGCTGATGGATTTGGAGTGGCGAGTGGACATGAAAACAGCTTCAGACTCCTTGAGTCGTATGGCTGTGCCAACTTGTCTGTTGCAAATGAAAGTAAGCCATGGGCATATTATATGCTGCAATTTATAAAAAATAAAACATAAGTTTAAAACATTTTTCAACTGAAAAAAAGCACTCTCACATCTGTTTATATGTTTGCTGTAGCTCCAGGACACTCCTTGCATTAGCGGCGGTCCAAGTGAGTCCACAGTTACAATGGAGCTGAGTAAAGAGACACTGGATACCATAATAGACGGTTTGGGTCGCATCAGGGACCAGCTGAGTGCAGTGGCAAGGAAGTAGAGCTGAATAAAAGATGTTTCCCTCACACCCGTCTGTGGACATTCAGACTGATGGACATTGGAAATTAAATAAACAATGGATGTTAAATAAAAAATAATTATATACTAGGTTAACTGATTCAGTATGTCAAATGGTTGTTTTCTGTTTATTAAACTTTGTTAAATAAAAATAGTCCCGGCATGTCGTTTTTTTTCCATTGCAGAACTACTTTTTATGGTCATGAAAAACTTTCACAGCAATAACCCGAAAAAAATGCATTTGTAACCAATTTAATTGATGTACTTTTACTTTATTTGCATGACATGCAGCATGGGGGCCAATAAATTATGTTAGCTTGAGTAGGTTTGCATGTAGTGAAAGGTTGGTCTGTTTTTTACCATGTTTACTTACATTAAATGCTGTTTCTGTTACTTGTGAGTTGAAAGAGCAGTACATCTAGTCTAGACTAAAGCATGGGAAGTCATTGTCGGGGTTATCGGAGGCCCTGAGAGGCGCTGTAAAGCTTTTAATATCTTTCTTCAACGCGAGAAATATGACAAACTAAAAGTTTTCGCTATATGGTGTATTGGGAGAAATGAAGAATTTTGAAATGAAAACCAGGCTAGACTAAGCTGATTTTTTCACTGAAATGTAAAAATAAATAAATAAATAAAAATACATAATATCCCTTGAAAAATAAAGGGAAACGGATGTAGGAAAGTACTAAGACACTTAGAAAAATCACCTTGTGGTAATAAGAATATTACATGCCACTGTTTTATATCTATATTCAGAAAGTCGGTTTAATTTTGACACGCAAGTCAACCCGGAAGTGCAAAGTAGTGTTGACAGTCGCATGCCGCTTGTATGTGTAATGTATGTTTCTAAAAAGCATCACACTGCGGTGATGATCAGACAGCTGTACTGCACGGCAGGAGCGGGGATGGAGGAGCTGCTGGCCGACGAGGTACAACACAAGCTCTTAGCCACTCAAGTGAGTTTATCGTGCTTTATTTCATTGAGGTTATTCATTATTCACTGTCCCATAATGATGATGCGTTTTTGTTATGCGCTTTATTTTCTTTTATTGGTCAGGTGGAGCAGATTCCAGGGAGAGTGTTCTTCTGCAGCAACGCTGACCTACAAACCGTGACACAGCTCAAGTCAGCAGAGAGACTGTTCATCCTGCTGCGCAAAGCTGAACCCGTGTCCCTTCCCGACAACCCCGGTGTGTATGAACGACAATTCACTGTTCTGATTGATTGAAAACAGATAACATTAAAAAAAACCAGCTAATTTTATTTAGTGTGCAAAAATCTGCTTGTGCAAGTAATCACTGGGCATCATGAGGACATTTTGCCACAATAAGCCTTATTTGCATTAGTGAAATCACACTTCAGTCAGCAGGCTGTGAGAAACTTTTAGTATATCATTTGCCTATTAACTGTGTGCATTCAAGAGAACCAGTTTACTGCATTATACTCGCATGCAGCCCGATCTTGCCTTTTCTCGTTTTAATAGCAAAACAAGCTGCTGTTATAAAGCAGAGAGTTGTGGGAGATCCAGACATTTGGAGGCAGAGCTTCCTAACCTGGACAGCCCTGCAGCAAGAGCTTCAGTTCAGCCAGAAGCATGGCCAGAAGAGAAAGAGAGAGGATGAAGGGAAGAGTTTGCACACACCATCTTTCAGAGTGAGCTGCCGCTGCAGTGGAGTCATCGCACGCTCTTATACCTCTCAGGTATTTATTTTATAATAGTATTTTTTAATGTTCTGTATAATGCAGTCTAATTTAAACTGACAGACATTAAGGAATTACGATCATTTTTATATTTTTTAAATGCAACTTGTTATGCAATATTAATTTTCTATATTGTCATATAATTGTAATACAATTTTAATTAAAAAATCCTAAAAATAATAATCATTTTCATTAGTGGTCTCAAATTTGCACACCATAATATATATTAATATATGAATATTAATCCATTTATAAACCTGACTTATTTAGTTTCTGTGTATATGTTTAGAGGCTGAGTCGTATCATTGGGATGGCCATCAAAGAAGATCTTGGGTGGAAGGTGGACTTAAGAGATCCTGTTCTTGAGGTATGCACACTCAAATAATAATAAAAAAATGCATAAACACACTGAACCACAAGCATTCAAATATTTATGCATAAATGCATGCAAACAAACACTATATACGCACTGACACGTTTACAATTACTATCAGTTTAGCGATGACTGTTTAATTGTTACTGTTTTGTTTTCTCTTTATGTATATAGGTGAATGTGTATTTAAGTGATGACCATTGCGTTGTAGGCATCCCTCTCTTGAAGTAAGTATCTCTCCATGTAACGTTTGAAAGTCTTATCAGTTTAAGATGTAACGCAGTGTGTGTGGTTTCTTCAGGCATCCTCTTGCCAGTCGATCTTATATGAAACACAATGGGTTACGTTCTACGATAGCCTGGGCCATGAGCTCTCTTTGCCCTAAAAAGGTGAGGTTATAACCTTCAAGAAGATAATTGTAAAATCATTCATATTTCTTTACTGTCACTTTTAATTTGTTTGTTGAGTAAAAGCTAGGAAACTATTGATTTTTCATACTTTCTGTGCTCTTCTCTCTCACTCTTTCTCTCCACAGCTGAATGATTGTGTGATTTTAGACCCGATGTGTGGAGTTGGTGCTGTGTTGTTAGAAGCAGCTCAGGAGAATTCAGTACGTAAACACTTGTCACACACTCTAAACTCCACATGCAAATTTTCACACACATCATTCACATCTGACTAACTATATACATGGTGTATGGGTTCAGAATAGTGTGTTTCTAGGCATGGATACAGACTTGTCACAGTTGCAGAAAGCTGAAGAGAACATCAAAGCATCTGGAATGGAAGCAAGAGTGCAGCTACTTCAGTCTTCTGCCATGGGTTTGGATAAATTCTCCTCTTTCCTAAAATACTCCTCATTCATCATCTCTGACCCCATTTAGCCTACTTAAATATGTGTTTTTTCTTGGGTGTTCTGTGCACATGTGAACAGTAAAAAAAAAAAAAAAATCTACAGAGTTGAAAATGTTTTGTGATCAATTCAGAAATCTATATTGACCATATTCATGCTATTGCATCCTGATGCGACCTGGACCAGGCACACGTCTCAGAATGCTGACTGTTTCTATAGCAACAGCAGATGCGGGGATGTTCTTGTGATTGATCGGCCATATTAAGCGTTGCAGTTTTCCCCATTCAAGACTATAGAAGTGACACGTCTTGGGTGTTCTATAGTCATTGATCTGGATAACAGCAAAGAACTGCCTAGCGGCACTAAAACTAGGGTTTTTAAGGAGTAGCTCATCCAAAAAGGAGAATTTGATGCAATTGTACTCACCCACATGCCTTCCAAGATGCATATCGTTTTTTTCTTCATCAGAAAGGATTTGGAGAAATGCATCCTCTGCAGTGAATGGGTGCCGTTAGAATCCAAATTCTAAGTCCAAACAGCTGATAAAAACATCACAACAATCCACAAGTAATCCACACAACTCTAGTCCATCAGTTTATTTCTGGTTGAAGTGAAATTCAACAATGCTTAATCTGTATTTCTTTCAGACTATATGACTTTTTTCTCGGTGAAAACAATGTTATTGGATAGCATACCCTTTTTGAAGTTACAGTAAAACATCTTAATGATGGTTTTCTTTATTATAAATGTGTACCTTTTCACTTTACAAGACATTAATTGATGGACTGGAGTCAAATTGTGGATTATTGGAATGTTTTTATTAGTCATTTAAACTTTCATTCTGACGGTACCCATTCACTGCAACTGATCTATTGGTGACCAAGTGATAATATTGCTATATTTCTCCAGATCTGTTCCATTGAAGAAACAAATTAATTTATATCTTGAATGGGGCTAAGTACATTTGTGCATGTAACACACAATAAATAAATTAAAAGGGCCCTGTCGCCTTTATTAAGATACTTTTTTTTTTTTCTGTCCCTCAGAGATTCCTCTTGCAGATGGGGCAGTTGATGCGGTGCTGTGTGATGTTCCTTTTGGCCGGAAGTTCAGCTGCAGCTCTGACATTTCAACTGCACTGCCACGCTTACTGAGAGAGATGGAGAGGTCTGTTTTATGAGCACATGTCTATATATTCTCTACAAATACCTGTGCTTTTGGGCTGTTGTTGTATAGTAAATGTGTTTTTTTTTCAGGGTACTTCGTGTTGGTGGACATCTTGTTCTGTTACTGAGTTTGCAGCTTTCTGCACAGCTTAAGAAGACAATTTGCACACACAATCAAAATGTAAATTCCTTAGACACAAATCTTTCCCAAGCTGACCCCTCAAACACACACAACAAAAGCATAGACACACCCTTAGTGTTTCACAAGTCAAACTCTGAACTGTCTAATGCACACTTATTAATTAGGTCATTACAAGCACACAGGACACACAAGGTTAGTCTGGGCAGCACAGATGCATTTATACACACCTACACCAAAATATACACTCCGACACCCTCACACTGAAATATGCTCATCCTGAGGTTCCTATGTGGACAATCAGAGAATTTGCAACAATTGAGCAAGGTGCTAATAAAATGTATTTAAAAGAATCCTCATATTGTTTTTCATTAACTTGGTTATTGCTGAAAATTACAAGTTCATTTCATTGCAATGCAGGGGAGAGTCTTATTGAACAGTATGCATTTATTTATTTATTTATTTCTTAGATTGACAAAGTTTTTATTTGATCTTTGTTTCTCATAATTAACATATTGTAATTTCTAATATTATAGCATCATCAATAGTCTTTTATAAACAGACTTTATAAACATTGTTATCATTATTTGTGTACTATTTTGTCATTTGTTAATTAGATTTAACTTCTATTCGTTTAGTTTAGGTAATGTTTATTTGATTTTAATTAAGTTTTTGTTTTTACCTTTCCATATAAACTTAATTCATAATTTAGTTTTAATCATTTTAATACTTTAATACGTTTTTTTAGGTTTGTCATCTTATATTTACATTAGCTTTATTTAAACGACTAAGAGCCAGTTTTACGTTTTGTCTTGATGAATGAATGCTTGTTACCTTTCTTTTTTTTTTTGCTGTCTATTAAAACGACATTGATACACTTTTAGCATTATTTTCAAGGTGTTTCTGTTTATTATGTGTGTCGGTGTGTTTGTTGTCAGGCAGCCGCATTGCGCATGCGCACAGGAGGCCATGTTGTTGTAGTTCGGTGGTACTGGTCCGTCATATCCCTCCTTTACTGTATGTCTCTACGATCATCACCCCCCTCCCGTTTTTGACATCGGGGACACGTAAATAAACCGGAGGGCGCAAACGGTGACTCGCACAATGAATTTAAGCCTGGATCTGTCGCGCAGAAACCCTCAGGAGGACTTTGAGCTGATCCAGAGGATCGGGAGCGGAACATATGGGGATGTATACAAGGTAAAGATCAACTGGGTCTCAGAACCTAGCAAGCTACATACCTAGACCGCATTTTGGGCGTCGTATAGGCTTTACAAATGCTCACAATACGCTATGGTGTCTAAAATGCTGTCTAGGTAGGCAGCTCACTAGGGATTAAGACACAGCCACTTAACCTACCGATGTAACCAGTGTATGCGGGAGACAACAGATGTGTATTTATTCTAAAGTGGAGTGTATCTGTGTTTTGGTGCAATTTTGCAACTCGGATATGGTGTAATATCATGCAAGGGTGTAGAGATCTTTGTTTTCATAATGCACAGGGCCTAGCAGGTCTATTTCACCAGAAAGAGAGAGAGAGAGAGAGAGAGAGAGAGACAGTGCAGGGCTGTCAAATTCAAAGTCCTGCATCTCTTTATGTGACATAAACAAAGGCAAGAATAGACCAGTATGTGCAGAGAGGTTGTTCAGTGGCAGATGGTCACTACTGAGGGCTGCTGAATGGTATTTAGGATCCAAGGGGGAGGACAGTTGGAATCATGGTCTTAAGAAACATTAAATGTGTCCTACCTCCTTTGGTGAGAGGAAGTGGCTGAACTTTAAGCTGCAAGTGTGTCTGTGTGAGTATGTTTGCCCACAACTATGTCCATCCTGTTTGTTCATAATTGTTCCTCTCTTCCTGGGGTTTTACAGTGTGCGTGGGTGAGCGTGTGTTCACACATGTTCACTCAATCAGAGCCTCGATTTAGGTGGAAATGTAATGGGTTCATCTTGGCATGTCTGAAATGTAGGACTTTAATAACTAAACCAGCAAGCAAAATATTTTTCTGCCAACTCTACTGAGAGTAGACCTGAAACTGGGCCTCAGCTACACCCAGCGGTGTGAAAACATGATGTGGTTTCACAAATTCCCTGGCAGCGTTTGCCCAGTTTTACCTCGATAGTAGTCAGTTATAAAATCTGGTTGATTTCTGCAATATAATTTTGATTGCTCACATATGTTCTTCCGAGATTTATCAGTTAGCTATTTTAATAAAGTAGAAACAGCCCTGGGCTTATTTATTACAGGACAGTGAAATGCCTCACTGCGATCAGAGAGGCACTGTGTGTGTGTGAAAGTTATTTGATGTTCTCCTTGTCCTACTTTTGACAACCATCACTGTGCTGTGAACATCAATACACATTTCGCCAGCTGCTTCTGCTCTGTATTACTTGGGATGCTGAATAGAATTCCATATAAACCTGAGATGAAGTGTTGGAAATCTCTCTCTTTCTCTCTGTGTCTCTGATGAGATCATCCTCACTTCTGTTTGGCAGACAGATGTCTCTCAGTTCAGTCTTACAGATGAAGCCTTTGTGAGTGTGTTTGTGCTTTAACTTGAGAGAGAACATGCAAAGTACGGCGTGTAAATACTATTGTTGAAAACACCACTAAAAACTCAAATTTGGTGAAATATTTTAACAATTTAAAATAACTGTTTTCTATTTTAATATATTTAAACATGTATTTTATTCCTGCGATGGCGAAGATGCATTTTCAGCAGTCATTAGGCTTCAGGGTCACGTGATTCTTCAAAAACTATTTTAATAGCTGGTTTGGTGCTTAAAAACATCTCATTCTTAAGCACCAGGGTAGTGCTGCATTATATACATATAGAACTCCTATTGTGCTGCTTATTAATAGTTAGTAAGGTAGTTGTTAAATTTAGGTACTGGGTATGATCAGGGATATCGAACACGATCATGCAGAAGAACATGTGCTCTATAAATGGTAATAAAAAGGCTAATATGTTAATAATGGGCATACTAATAAGCAACTATAGTTAATAGTAAGAATTGGTCTCCTATACTAAAGTGTTACTGTCAATGTGTACCAAACTATTTCTGTTCTCAGGTTATTTTTGAGTCACCATTCTCATTTGTTGTCATTAAACTTTATTTTGCTTCTCAGGCACTTGATCTGCAGATATTTGAAGCATTAGCCCACATTGGTCAACCAGTAGTTAAATACTTAATTCATATACCATCTGAATGTGCATAAACAACTGTATGTATGTTATATGTGGGTTTTGCAGTCTATATTAACCAACTAGTGGTGTTCATTAAGGGTGAGACTGTCTGTATGTCCAAACAATGGTAGGTAAGGGGAATGATTTGGAAACCTGTTTGATGTCTCTCAGCTTTAATGTGTTAATATATCTTTTATTATGAGTCAGATCAAGGCTATATAACAAGTATAATCATGTTATTTCACAACTTTTGGGCTCACAGACTCACAGCTCTAATGCTTTCCATTTCTAGGCTCGTAATGTCAACACTGGAGAACTGGCTGCTATCAAAGTCATCAAATTAGAGCCAGGTGAGCCGTCCTAATGCTGCTGCACGCACTGTGCTGCTTAACCACTTCTAGATATCGCCCTATCACTGTCAATCTATACTTGAATAGTTAAATATTACAACTGTGGTGTGTTCATGCATTGTAATGGTGTGACTGTGCGTGCATTTTAAATACAGGCAACGTGTTCACACACTTTTTATTGCAGGATCGCAGTTTCCACATTTGGGTCTATTTCTTTAATTTTTTTGTCAATTGATTTTTGCAGGAGAGGACTTTGACGTGGTGCAGCAAGAGATTATTATGATGAAAGATTGTAAACACTCAAACATTGTTGCATATTTTGGCAGTTACCTCAGGTACATGTACACACATGTGTTCAAACACAGACTCTGACTTCATTTCATTTGTTTAATACATTTTATAATCTTTTTGAACAATTCAACACATCACCATTCAATAGTTTGGAGTCATAGCTTTTAGCATTTCATAGCATGAAGTATTAGGCAGTAAACATTGATAATGTTGAAAAAGTTACAAATATTAGTTGAGCACCAAATATTAGAATAATTTCATGTGATAGTTGCTGAAAAATATTTTAAATTGTATTAATAGTTCACACAAATACTGTTTTGCTGTGTTTTTTCAATCAGATAAATGCAGCCTTGATGACCATTAGAGACTTTTTAAAAATTATTTAAATACCTTACTGACTCCAAACTTTTGAATATTGGATTTCTCTCTTTTCAACTTTGTTGATATTTTTTTACCTCCTGTTAAAGTACACACCACCCAATTTATACAGCAACCGCTTTTAAGCTGTTGTGGTAAAAATTGGTCTGACAAGACTTGATAATTGATGTCTTAACATCCCTGTTTCAGGAGAGATAAATTATGGATCAGCATGGAATACTGTGGTGGAGGCTCACTCCAGGATATTTACCATGGTAACTATTGTCACCAAAACAGGATCTATAATGCATTTATCACACTGAGCTGTTCAGGAGTATCTGACATATATATATATCTCTAACAGTTACTGGATCGTTGTCAGAATCCCAAATTGCGTATGTATGTCGGGAGACTCTGCAGGTATATACACATTTACTAATATTTTAATACACTGGTATGTGACAGTTTAAATTGATTTAAATAGTAATATGGGTTTTTGGTTTCATTTTAGGGTGTCTACTATCTCCACAACAAAGGCAAGATCCACAGAGATATAAAGGTACAGACTGGACGTCAAAACACAAATAAATCCCACTTACCGGAGCCCATTCCACACAGCGCTGGCATCATTAGGCTCCCACTTGATAGATATTATGCAAACGTTTTTTTTCTGTCATAGATTAAGTGTTTTTTCTTCTTTTGGAAAATGCTATTCTTGACAATCTGGAAATTTTATGCCATTTTTAATGAACTTGCTCAAGAATCAGTCTATAATCAAATATTTATCCAGCCGATACGAATGACCAGGATTGTTTTAGATTGATTCTTTTCTCCTGCTTTATAGGGTGCAAATATACTGTTGACGGACAATGGCTACGTTAAGCTAGGTAAGAAAACACTTTGTGTGAACACCTTAGAAGCTAGCATTTAAGAAGAATTCCACTCTCACACCCGCCGTCTGTCTCTCTCCAGCTGATTTTGGCGTTTCAGCTCAGATATCAGCCACTTTAGCAAAAAGAAAGTCCTTCATTGGAACGCCATACTGGTCAGTCCTCCTTTGTCTCTTGTGTGGAAGCATTGTTTTAATAGTTTGTTTCTAGTCTGGTCTGTATGAATTTCTTTCTCGTTATGTCTTTTTCTGCAGGATGGCGCCTGAAGTGGCAGCAGTTGAACGGAAAGGTGGATACAATCAGCTGTGTGATATTTGGGCAGTGGGCATCACAGCTATTGAGCTGGCAGAGTTAGAGCCGCCAATGTTCGACTTGCACCCCATGAGGTGTGTGTCCTGTGCCTTCTACTGACTTAATGTCACTATGCTCCATCATGAATAGTTTGTTGCTGCACATGTAAATAAATTGATTTAGTAAATAATACATATCACACAGGACACCTTCAGCATGTTTACACTCTAGCTTTCTCCTGCTTTTCAACATTTTTTGTGTCCGTTCTACTGTTTCTCAGAGCGCTCTTCCTCATGACCAAGAGCAGTTTCCAACCACCTAAGCTGAAAGACAAAGTAAAGTGGTAAGTATTTGTAAACGTATATAATTTGAAGCGCAGTAAAAATATTGTGCAAAGTTATTGAAAATGTAAAATTTGAGTATTTTAAAATATAAGTTATTCCTCTGATGTCATAGCTGAAGCTTCAGGAGGCATTACTCTTTAGT
>JAUMHI010000061.1:8283592-8333154 GCA_032359435.1 Enteromius unitaeniatus
TAAAATTTGAGTATTTTAAAATATAAGTTATTCCTCTGATGTCATAGCTGAAGCTTCAGGAGGCATTACTCTTTAGTGTCAAATTATCCTTCAGAAATGATTCTAATATCCTGATTTGGTGTTTCGTTTTCTAATTTGCATAATTGATAGCATTTCTAACGTCACGTTTCAAAACCCTCATCATTTCGGTTGTAAATCTTTTTTTATTATAACTTTTTATTAAGTATAACTTTTTTTGAGATCAAGAATATTTCCTCGAATATCACTTTATGATTGAAAAACAAACTCATCTGTTTTGGTTTGTCTCATGAAGGACGAATAATTTCCACCACTTTGTGAAAATGGCTTTGACCAAAAATCCCAAAAAGAGACCAACGGCTGACAGGTTACTGCAGGTAATTCTCCTTTAGAGTATAATGATTGGCTCCAGTTATCCTGTATTATTTAGTCATTTTTCATTGTATCACTTCTCTTTTTGCAGCACCCTTTCGTTACCCAACCGCTTAGCCGGACTCTTGCCATTGAGCTACTGGACAAGGCCAGCAACCCTGACCACAGCACACACAGCGATGCAGAGGAGGATGACATTGACCCAGAGGTGATATCATATATTTGATTCTTTCTTTACCGTTTAACCTGTGGGAAACCACATTAGTTCTTTACACTGAAGCACTGACCTCTAATTGGTTGTTTCTTTAGATGTAGATCCTAAGAGAGGGCAGACAGTTGGCTCTGCCAGCTGCCAGGTACAAGTGTGTCCGGTTACCCATGCTGCAGTGTGCATATGCAACTGTGTGTGTATGTGACTGCATGAGAGAGTATTGGTTTTAACACATAACGGCAGTGACTTGCAGTGTTGTTTTGAGGGAAGATTAGGGACTTGTAAGAGATATTCAGAAAATGTATGTAACTAAGCCTTTTTAAGTTTCAAAACTTTACTTGTGGTCTCTGTGTCTGCAGTCTCCCGTGTCTGTTCCGCATCGAATCCGCTCAACTAGCAGGAGCTCACGAGATGGAAAAACTCTTTCTGAGATTAACTGTAAGTCATGTCTGAATTAGCCTTTGACTCACTGAACCGAAATAAGCACAAGAATTCGCAGCCTACTTAAAAGCAAAGAGAGAAATCTGAAATCTGTGTGTGTGTGTGTCCCTCTCCTAGTTGATAAGGTGAAGTTCGACCCGCCCCTGAGAAAAGAAACCGAGCCGCATCATGAGATGGTTTGTGACAATATGCCATTTATTTATTGGTATTTAGTGTCTTTGTTTGGATGACTTGTCTGACTGCCTTTTTATTTCATGTAGGATCTACCATTAGAGCCCCAAAGCATTCTGGGAAATAACAAGTGAGTGTGTGTTAAGCTTTATTGGCAAATGTATTATATATATATATTAGTGCTGTGAAACGAATAATCACATCCAAATAGACAGAATGTTGTAGAACCAACATTTGTATTGAATATATACATGCATGTGTTTGTATTTATGTGTGTATATATTTATGTGTATATATATATAATATATATACATAAATAAATGCAGTATACATAATTTTTTTATATTGGATGAGATTAATCTAAAAAACTAATTTTATATATATATATATATATATATATATATAAGTAAAAAGAAATGACGTGACTAAAACTAGTCACTTTCATTAATTAAACGGTTTTGTTGTATGAATTCATTTTAATGTCACAACAAATATCTGTCAAGTTCTGTTTTGTCTTTAATTTGTTATTTTTGTAGGAGTCTATTAAAATCTGTTGCCGAGGAGCTCAATCAAAGGTACAGCCCCTCCTACTCTCTCTGTTGATTGGTCAGACAAACCTCTATGCAATCTAATCACTTCCGCAGTCTCATCTACTTTGCTTGGCACTGATAAGCTCTTGCTACTGAGTGAGTGTGTGCGCGTGTCTGTCTGTGTGCGTGTTCTCTGGATTCTTCTCTGGCCTCTGTACTGTACCTTCTTAGCCTCACCCTCTTCATTTCTCTCAGGGGTCATGTGACACATTTAGAGGATGAGGAGGAGGATGAAGGTGATGATTTGCAGTAAGTGAGAGGAAGATGTAATGTGAGATGTGTATCATTCAAAAACACCTGTGATCATCCGTGACTCCCTGTCTGTTATTGTCAAGCGGACGTGAGAAGGATGTGCTCGGTTTGTTTTGTAGTGTGTCTGGTTTTGTTGTGCTGGTGCACAATTGCATGATCGTTATTGAACTGCACATCATTATTTTTGAATTCATGTGCCCTTGTAATCTAATTTACTCAAAAACGTTAACCTCCCCTTACCCTGCAACAACATTGTCTTCTCTAATGTGTGCTTTGGCATGAAGGTTAGGAAATAAAGCCTATGATCTGAATGATCCAATCAGTTCCTGAGAGACAAAATCACTATAGGGGAGAAAAGATTATCAAAATGTCCATTTCACATCAACTTTAAAACAATTGCATACGCTCCTGTTTTTTATATAAAATCTACCAGACAATATTCCTATAGATTTTCTCATAGATCTTTCCGACATTATAGAAGGAACCTGGAACCTGGAAGGAACCTATATCTAGAAAGCAGAGTATCATAGAGGCTAATGGCAAGGCTTTTTTTGATTTGGAACAGTATGCAACCACTTAGATCACCCCAGCATCCACATAACGTCACAACACCCCAGCATTATGCTAATTATATTTGCAGGGACAAGTACTACACACATTTTCTTCAGGAATGTAAAATTATAGTAATAAAAATGTTGTGTAGTAATTTGATCCGACTTTTGTTTTGGTTTGTTTAATAACTTGCATTTCCAGTCAGTTTGAAGCTTTGAAGTCCTAACTGAGGACAATTCTTGCTACTACTTGGAGTTTTCTGGAACTTCAAACTCTTAAGAAGTTCAAAATATTCCCAAGCTCTGCTATGGATTGGGTTGAGTATGTGTATGTGAGCATATTTAGCCCTCGGTTTGTGTCTTGTGTCCACATGACCATTCTTGCTTACTTTCTTTACTGTTTTTGACATTGCATATGAGATCTCTTTCTTCATCTGATTGTATCCCTGTATGTTTCCACCTTTCAAAGAAACTGTGCTGTTGGTCCTTGCATCTTGGTTTTATGTTACCACATCATGATTAGCAGTAATAAAAATCATTACAATGACTTTTTTTGTGTCTGCGTCTACAGCAGTCACTCCACTTCAACCATGAGGCCTAAAGTGCCACCTCCTCTGCCACCCAAGGTAAAGCTTACACACTTTTCCTATGCAAAACATGCCTTCTGACATAATGTGTAACTCACATCTCTCTTTTTCCCTTAATCACTTTCTAGCCGAAGCTTCTGTCTCCCGGTCAGAACAGTACCGCCTCAGAGGACAATACCGGAGAAGGGACCATTAAACGTTCCCCAGCTTCTGCAAGCTCCACCCCTACTGTTCGGCCTGCTTCCTGTGTGCCCCCCAGACCGCCACCTCCTCGCCTGCCCCCTCACAGGCGTAGTAGTCTAGGTAACAAACCATCTGAACATGAGCAGACAGAACCAACAGGGGATGATGGGATTTATAGGTTCTGGGATTGGCTTCATGCTGAACAACAGGAAGAGCAAAGTAAGCTAAGCACTGCCCACTTGAGCGTGCTCTGCTGTGATTGGTAGACAGCCCCGCCAGTCTTCCTCTATTCCTTGTGCTTTTGAATACTATTGTCATTAGTTCAGTCACCCTAGCACAGATAGCTGTAGCTATGTTCTGAGTGGGGTAGGATTACAAAATAGGGTTTATTATTATTTATTATTATAAACATGAGCATAATGCTTTTTTAGTAAATTAATTAGAAGTCTTGCCACTTTTACACACCCGAATGACTTAATTACCCCAATAACAGCTGCATTAATAAACAAAAAAACTAATTCGATGTACTCCTTGTTTCTGCAGGTGTATTATAGTCTATAATAGCATAGTTTTTTTTTTTTTTTTTTTTTTTACAAAATAGGGGCATCTATAAAGAACCTAATTTACATAGGTGTGTCTTTGTTTTTGTGGTTTCAGTTTTCAATGAGCAGATGATATAACGTGAGTGTTTTTGTGCAGGTAATGGAGTTTCTGTCCAGGAGAATGGAGAGAAAGAAAAACTGGCCTCCCTTCCTTCACCTAATCTAAATGTATGGTTAATGCCTCTTATATATAACATGACATGTGTAAACGTTAAAAAATCTTATTCTAATCATTATTATATAGACATTCATGACATGCTTTAGATGCCCAGTATCTGATGCGAAATATCTATGCCTCCTTCATTATGTTATTGTTATAAGACCTAAAATTCAATCATTAAACAGGAGGAGATGCAGTAGATATTAAATATTTCGTCTGATATGTCTGCTCTGTGATTAATATTCCCAGATTAAATGGGAAAACAAAAATAGTTTGATTAGAGAGTTGATCTGTTTGTCTTTTTATAGCTTCCATTCAGTAATGGTCTCCCACCAACCCCTAAAGTACATGTGAGTTTTCTCTTTATCTTTATAACTGTTTTTGTCTGTCATACACACAAACATTGAAAGATGTATCAGCACACCTGGATTAACACAAATGTCCTATCAACTAAATTTGGACAGTTTAAACTCAGCTCTTCTGCCACAATGTTGATCTCTGTTTCTGCTTTGCAGATGGGAGCTTGTTTCTCTAAAGTGTTTAACGGCTGTCCTCTAAAGATTCACTGTGCATGTTCCTGGATAAACCCAAACACCAGGGGTAACAGTTTATGAAGAGCTCATGCATTGTCAAATCACATTTTCCTAAATGACATAAGCTTTATGAGCTTCTTTTACGACTTTTTTTCAGATCAGTATTTGATTTTTGGTGCAGAGGAAGGAATTTACACCCTCAATCTGAATGAAATCCATGAGAGCACAATGGAACAGGTCAGGGCCTTTATATTATGGCTTTCCTTTGACGTTGAGGGTTTAAAATGAATTTAAACAGGCTTGGCCATATTGATAAGAAAAATAAAATAATTATATTTTTAAATCTGTATGTCAAAATGCTAAAAAAACATTACAAATATGAAAAATATGATAGTAAAAATACTAAATTGATTTATGTATGTAATCAATAATTATGTATTTCCTCTGAAACAAAATGAATTAAATAAGCATTCATTTGATTAATATTTGATTTCATTAAATCACATACAGCTGGTTTCAAGGAGATGCACGTGGGTGTATGTCATGAACAACTGGCTGCTTTCAATATCAGGTGAGATAAAACCACTAAGGAAAAAATGTACCATGCGTTTTAATGTTTTAGCATTACCATAATGCAATTCTATGCGCATATATGTGTTTTCCACAGGTAAAGCATCTCAGCTGTATTCTTACAACTTGACGATGCTTTTTGAGCAAGCTCGACAAATGCAGAAGTTACCTGTTGCCATTCCAACACACAAACTCCCAGACAAAATCATCCCACGGTATGATTCAGACAAATGACAAGTCATTGTAATTGTAATTTGTAATTTAATTGTAATTTTAAAAAAAAAGTAAATAAATAATAAAAAAGATATATATATGTCATTTACATTTTTGGTGCTATCACATTAATACCTTTCTTTCAGGAAGTTTTCTGTGTCCAATAAAATACCAGATACGAGGGGTTGTCAGAAATGTTGTGTAGGTCAGTACAAAAACACTCAAATGTTGAAATGTCTACCAAACTGCATGACCAACACTGCATGTAAAATAATACATTATTGTTATTATAAACACATTATTTCCTGTGTGTATTTTTAGTGCGAAACCCATACACCGGTCATAAGTACTTATGTGGCGCTTTCCAGTCCAGCGTAATGTTATTTGAATGGGTGGAAGCTATGCAGCGCTTCATGCTGATAAAGGTAAGTGAGAGAATTAGAAATCACATTGAGAAACACGAAGTGTATCTATGTACAAGAGTATAATCCTTTGTGTTTGTGTCTGTCCAGAGCATAGACCTCACCCTGCCGTGTCCATTAGAAATCTTTGAGATGTTGGTGGTACCTGAGCAGCATTATCCACTGGTTTGCGCAGCTGTCAGTAAAGGAAGCCATCCTGATCAGGTGGTCACGTTTGGCACTGTTGATCCCAATGCCGCCAACCCGGCATTCACAGAGCCTGGTCAGTATCAGAGTTTTACTGTATCACAGTTTAACATTTGATTTGGTTTGTCTGCCAAAAAGAGTGTTGCTCATTGAACTTTTGTTGTGTTGTGCGTTTCCAGAAACACCCCAGACATGTGTCATTCATGTGACTCAGCTGGAGAGAGATACCGTCCTAGTGTGTCTAGATCGTAAGTCATTTATCCTAATTCTATAATAATATGATTATGTTTACATGTACACATAATTTACAATTGAACCTAAAAAATTTTTTGTTAATAATATGTGTATAAGAGAGATAAGAGAAGTCTTTATTTATTTTTATTTTCTTTATTATTTTATTTAATGAAAATACAGTATATGTCAACGAACATATATAAATAGAATAAAAATATATCTGTATATTAAAAAAAATTAAATAAATACTGACTGTACAGAATAGTGCTCTGAGTTGTCTCTTGACTTACATGATTGTTATTGCACACAAGATAATTATTGCACATAATTATTATTGCGTATAATATTTGAAATTGCATTTTGAATAGTGAAGTTATTGCACAAGACATGTTTTATATACTTTGAAATTTACATACATACAGTATATATTTTGAAAATATTTACCTGTATATAGATTTTTATTCTTATATTTTATTTTAAAAAAATTATATATATACATGTATGTGTATATATTTTTATATATGTAATATACACAGAAATATATACACATATATTATGTAAACAAAAACATTTGAATTTGAATGTGATTAATCATGATTAATAGTTTGACAGCACTAACTTAAATAAAAAAACACACATATCATATCAAAATTTATTTGGATGTGATTCATTGTTTGATAGTATTAATATTTAGCTACATTATTTGGATTAATTATTTTAATAACATATCATTATAATAGTATAATTAATTCTTCTAAATATAGATAATGTACATAAATACATACATTGTACAAAAAGTTAAATTATATAATTTACCTTTTTATTATCATTATTGTTAATAAGAATAAAAAGAAATAAGGCACAGAATACTAATGCATGTAATAATAACAATAAACATTACTTAACATTCTTGTTGCCATTTTATACAACCAAAAAAACTCAAAGCAGTTCGTTACAGTGATTTTGTGGCACAGTTATAGCTTGCTACAGTATGATAAATCTCATGTACATTAACCCTTCTCCTGAATTCACACAGGATCTTTTTCTGTGGGTGTCTGTCAGTACATGCAGCACACATTCATGTTCAAACAAGCATCTGCACAAGCTCTTGTATTTCCATTATCCAGCAGTTCCAGCTCTAGGAAGCCATTACTCATCATTTCTTTCTTTATTTTGCAGGGTGTATAAAGTTAGTGAATTTACAGGGCAGGTTGAAATCCAACAGAAAGCTGTCAACTGAACTCACCTTTAACTTCCAGATTGAGGCAATAGGTAAGAACTAAATAAACACAGCACTGAGGTGTGCGCTTTGATTAATAACAATGCATTTGTCTCTTTTTTTTCTTTCTTCAGTATGTCTGCAAGACAGTGTTTTGGCGTTCTGGAAGCATGGAATGCAGGGAAGAAGCTTTAAAAACAGTGAGGTGCGTGGTGTGCCTTTGGTTTTCTAAACAGCTTATCATACAAAAGTGAATTTTGATGGGTTAATGCTTCCATCATGACTTACCGCTGATCTAGATTACACATTAATAGCCCGTAACTTATATTTAAAGTGTGGTCACATCAGCCAAAATTTGTGTGCGAAACAAGGTCAAGGTCCATTAATGGTAACTGATGTTCTCTGCTTTAGATTACTCAGGAGATCTCCGATAACTCGCGAATCTACAGGCTGCTGGGTGCAGACAGGTGAGAGCTCACCAGAACACACATTGTACTTCCATGGATGGTCCACAGAGTTTTTACAAACATTTTTCTCTCTCTCTCTCTCAGAGTGGTGGTGTTGGAAAGCAAACCGACGGAAGACCCTACAGCTCAAAGTAATCTGTACATCCTCGCGGGCCACGAGAACAGCTACTGACAACACACTGCCTTAACACACACTACATAATGCACGCTACGAAGTACATCTTCCTGAGACTTATACATCTCATTTTCATTAATGAAGCTACTGAACAAAATACTACAGAAAAAAAAACACTCAAAGACAGTTGAAATTAAACACTACAGATACCAAAATGTTTGGTTTGGTATGATACCAGCCCCTGGTACCTCGTATCGATACAAAATCGATATCTCAATACAAGCAGAAGTAGGTAAACCGTTTAATATGCGTGATAAATTCGCATAGCATGTAACAGCAAATTGAGTAATTTAAATTAATTTCCGGTTATATCTTTTGGTGTAGTACAGGTTTAACCTAATTTTTTTTTGTACTGCCAAACTGCGTGAACTTACTATAGATGCATTTCAGTGTAAGAGACCTTAATACACAACCATCTGTACTGTGCGACTAAGATAACTAATGTGAAAACACAACAATCTAGTACCAATGTTGTTTAAAAAAGGACAAAAATATCATGGCTTCTTATATCTGGCATGATATGCAGGTGTTTTACCATCTTGTTAGCTTTGTAGCTTTCAGTATTGCGCTGTAAAGAGCTCCTTTCTGTCCTGCTGTCATTCTCGCATTTAAAAATAGAAGACATAGATAGAATACATAAAACAACTATCAGCAGAATGAAAGGCAGAAACACGCTTTCTGTCTAACAAACTCTCTTTCCTTACATTTCCCTCTTTTGGCGTCTGCTTTTATCATAAGGTTGCAGTCGTATTAGTAAAATTTCTATGAAATTTTGCGGGTAAAAAAAGTCCATTGTCATGTGTAGAGATACACGAAGCACTTTCAAACCAAGCAATGTTCTGTTGGTCAGGGCAGCAAATTAATGTGACTTATTTTAAACCGATGTGACATCTGTGGGAAAATCTTTCACCCTAATGAGAAATTTGCTAAATAACTGTTTGTGTAACTGCACTTTAAGGCTTCAGTAAGTTTTATGTCTCATTCGATCCATATTTCCTTATTAACAGCACAAAAACAGACAGTGCAGGTGTTTCTGTTGTTTTGAATGTTAATGATCTTATAGAACATTCACACGGAAATCATTTTTGCATTTAAAAAATGTGAGACCTAGGGTAGTGGAATGAAAAAAGGGTCCTTTAGAGTCCTTTTTTTTGTTGTTTTTTTTTCAAATCAACCTACTTTAAGCTTGAGAACCACATTTTTAGAACCGCATGTCATTAGACACTAGAGGAGGTGCAAGAGGAAAGGTCAAGTCAGTTTAGTACATGTTTACATACTAAGCTATGAAAAAACAGCGCAGGGAAATACAAAAACATGTTCTCTGTGAACAGAAGAAAAAACGATCCAGTAAAGCTAAATATTTTTGCTTATTAGTTGTTAAATACATGAGATTATTTTGTTGAATTGTTTAAATATACACTAGGGGGCGCCTTGTTTCATGTCATGTCAACTGAGGTAAATTCCTGAAGGATTTTTAGTTACCACATCCAACGGATTAAGCATTGAATGATGAAATTAATAACAGGCAATATAAATATTTTCAAGTATAATCATTCATGAATGATGCTAATTTATTCATATTATATGATATCCTTAACTCCTCATTTCTAATGTTACTGTGGCTGTATAAGTATATAGTGGTACAAGATGGCAATACCTTATATATATATATATATATCATGTTTCTAAATGATTACCTTAGTCGCATACCATGGTATCTACTTGGTACTCAAGGTACATTACCATTCTGCAATGTCCATGAATTCATGAAAATACCACAGTAAGACTGCTTCCCGATACTGTAACACCATCTTGAGCCACCTAATGGAAAATTAGTGATTTTTAGAGTTTTTCTATTTCATTATTTATGCAGAAAAGTCAAGTGTCATGTTTTAGTTCATTACCAAGCACTGTTTTTGAAGGTTTGCACGATACATTTGCTCACGTCTGCTTTTCTCCGCGTGCTGTGTGTGTGTGTGTGTGTGTGTGTTAACAGATGAGTGTGCACTTACAGGCTGTAATGTCAATAATTAAAGTATAACAGATAAAGAAATCCTATTTATCAGGCTCACTGAAAACCGAATAGAGACATTAAGAATGCAGTATGTGTAAATAAGAAGTGGGAAGTCAGAAAAAGCTCTTTCTAGAATGTAGCTGTCTGTGAAGCTTTCTAGCATTTTCATCAGTTCGAATCACATATCTGAACACTAACTGTTCTTTTTGTGTCAAAATAGCAAAATCATGTTCCGTTTAGCTGAATGCGCAAATTTAGCATGTCGTGTCTACCTCTTAACATGCATTTAAAGATCATACGCCATTAAAACCCTACTGCAAATAAAGTATCTCTCTAGCAGCATTTTTAAACCCTGGGCTTGTCACACGATCTACGATTTTGTCAAGACCCAAATTAAACCGTGTCTGAGCCTAATCTCCAATAACATTTACTTTATATGTTTGAAAGAGTCATAATTGTGTTATTGGATGCTTTGAGTACAGAGCGTGTCAAACTACTCCATGTTCACTACAGCAGCATTCTCTTGTGTGATGTGATGCACATGTCTTGTATATAGTGTAAAATAATTTGAGTTTTACAGACTGTATAAAGCCAATATTTTGTTTCAAATGTGAAACTCTTTTATGAGATTTAACACATTAAACCAAGGTGAAAAAATATCGAATACTTCTGAATGGTGTTGTTATTTTTGTCATACACATACATTTAAACACAAAAAGAAATGTTACCCTAATATAAGATTTGCTATATAATTTTAATTGTTACCATTTACATTTGCATTCAAACATATTTACATTTTTATTTTTTAAGTATACAGCATTTATTTATTTATGAGTAATTTCTTTTATACATTTGATCAGATATAGTTTTGCATCCTGTCAGAGTGGCCCAGCATAAACTGAACAAAAGATGGAAGTCTACCTGTTTCTTTATATGCGCAAGTATACATTTGAATAAACAACCAAAGATTCTGCCCAAAATTATATTACTAAATAATTAATCATGCCAAATTTTCAAAAACATGAAACCCTCGACAATCTAGATATTTTGAGAGCAAACGCTAGAGACCAAGCAGAATTACTTTAAACAGCAGTTCCTCTGTCAACGTGAGGGGCTTTGATGGACTCCTGCTCTCCGCTGCTTTGACACTCAGCTTTCACTGCTGTCTTCTCCTTTCCGTCACCACTAGACCTGAAACACACACAAAGACTCACAGCTTTAAATGTGAGGACCTTTTGTATGTAGCCGTGTGTCTCCTCTTATTAACTCACTTCTTCTTAAAGAGCTTTTTGAAGGAGCTCCTAAATCCTTTTCCTTCTTTCCTACTGCGTTCACTCAAGGGGGTGTGGTCATAATCGTCAGACACACCCCTCAATTTGAGATCCTCCCACACCAGGCTTCTAGGATCCTGTGGAACAAGCATAATGAGCTTTAGAGACCTGAACCTGATACTAAAAAATGTAGCTTTTAATTTTCAGCTTTTAGGGATAATTCTAAGGCTTTGTGTGTGGTTGCTGAAGTATGTATATGTGTGTGCGTAAATGTTCATAAGTGTATACCTTTTGATGTATTAGTCGTGGTTGCTCCTCTGTGTCAGTGTGTGCCTCATATCTGTGCTTTGGACTGCTGGGTCTCAGTCTTGATCTGCCACTGGACTGGCGCTCCAGCCTTGGATGGGCGGGAGTCTTGGACTGGTTGGCATGGCTATCAATACTGTCCATCTGCAAGCCATTCAGTGATTTGCTTTTTCTCTGCACTGCCTGTAGAGGGCGTGGTCTCATAATATCTGCTGAGTCAGGTGACACACAGACTCTGTTGGACCTATAGACCACACCCCCAGCGCTTCGCCCCCTACTGTGGGACTGTCGAGGTGGACTATGAGAAGGACTACAATGCACAAAGGCAATATCAATGCTGGAGTCAGAAGAATGAGATGGGCTTGAGCAGCGAGAACCTCCGGCTCCGTAGGGAAAGAGTCCACCCAGAGCATCAGAGAGGACGGATCCCGTTCCCTCCGTCTCTGGAATGCTGCGCAGAGGAACTGAGATGGCTTTGTGACGAGAGTCAGAGTCAGACAGGAAGGAGACAGGGGACAGGATTTCTGGGTCGTAGTGATAGGGTGCTGCTTCATAATCTGGGTAGCGTTTGTTACGAGAGGCATCACTTGCAATAAAAAAGACAGAAAATGCATAAAGGTATTTCTTCAATTATGGGCACTTTTTTAGTGCTTTAGTGAGACATCCATGTCTATTATGTTACCCAGGCTGTATTATTTGATTCATTTAGAATAACTGTTTTCAATTTTAAATATATTTTAAAATGTAATTTATTCCTGTGATGGCAAAATCTAATTTTCACCAGCCATTACTCCAGTTTTCAGTGTCACATGATCCTTCAGAAATCATGCTAATATGTGGATTTGATGCTGAAGAAACTACTATTGAAAACTGCTTTTCCAAATAAAATCCATATATGCCATAATAAAGGCAGGGTTAAAATTGCATAACAGTGCCTGGAGTAAAAAACATCCATAAATTCACAGAAAGATCATTTTGTGATGTATTTGGTAGGCGCATCTGTCTACTCACTTTTGTGCACTGGTGTTGCTGTAATTTTTTTCATAGTCAACTTTATACAGCTGCCTCACTGTAGACCTGACAATAAAAACAAGAGCCAGTAAATCTTACATCACAAAAACACACACACGCGTTCATTTGAACTTACCTGCTTAGCTCTTTTCGGGTGTGTGAGGGCCGCTCCTGCTGGTGTGTGCACAGGTTGTGTGTGTGTTCTCGCAGAGCATGGCTATGTGTGAGGAGCTCTTGGTTGTGCTGTAGCAGATGGCTATACTGGGTCATGAAAGATCGCAGTTGTTGCACAGACACCAGTAACAGGTAATAGTCTGGATGCTCTGACTCTGTCTGCTGCAGAAGACTCTGTAAAACACAGGAACTTACAAATTAATACATACATGTCTCTTTTATGTTACAATGCTTGACCAGGATGGTGCCATCACAAGTATGAAACATGCACAACTACTAAACAATGCCTAAAATGCTGTTAGTATGACATATAAAGATGTGTTTGACTACCTGGAGGAGTGTGTGGTATTCTGGGATACGTTGGACGGGTTGTAGAAGCAGTGAATGCAGAGATGGTCGTGTCTCATCCCCTGCAATGTCACTCTGGATTCAAACACAACAAATCAGGAAGCTGTTATGTGGATTCATCTCAAATTAATCCAAGGTAACCTAAACTTGTCTTTAATGCGACAACTAAATGTTTATTCAAAAATAGGATTTCAATATTATGATGATAATAATATTTTTAAAAATTAAAATGATCAAATAATCAATAATCAAATTTATTGAGATTAGAAATGTCATTCATAGAAACATCTCTATCATTTCATCTTGCATAATACTGTATCTATATGCCTCAAATGTCAGCATATTAAACTAAATTAAGTTTAAATTGAATCTTGAATTTGTTGAATATAAAAAGTGTGTATGTATACCTCCAGTAAACTGGCTGATTTTGAAGAGGAGAACAGACAAACAACTGTCAAACATTCTGGCAGGTCCCGTAGGTACGATACATAATGATCCAGAAAATCACTCTGCAAAACACACTGAGATTACATAGTGTACTAGGGCTTGGTAGGATGGTAAATTTAGCTCATTTTCACTCTATAATATTTTACTTCTTTGCTAGTGAGCCTTAGAAATACATCTCCCATGATTCCTTGCCAGTGGCTCTTAAGAACTCTCTCCTGGAGAAGGTGAAGGAGTTCCAGATGCTGCTGAATCAAGAAGCGTAGAGAGGGAGGGAAAGGCCTGAGAGAAAGAAAATAGAACAAAAAACTGCAAATTCGTTTCTTCCTTATAATATATAATTACTTAAATCTACAAGAGATGAGAAAGAAAAGAGTAACAAAACATGCTATATATTATGTCTGTTTCACAGCAGACTACTACAACTCACAGTCTCAGTTTAGCACTGAATTTCTGACAGGGAGAACTGAATTAATGCTGTTGCCTGTGTGAGGATCTGCTCTACTACAGGCCAATTTTTAACATTTAAGTGTAAGAGCGATATATAGTTACCGTTTGTCTTTAAGGTTGATGTTTTCCGAGCCGTTAAAACTGATGTTGGCCTTTAACAGGAGTGAGAGATACGACACATATGCTCTCTCAGACTCTAACAGTTCCAGCGCTGCAGTGTGCCTCTGAGCTGAAAAAAGGCATGATTTTTATAACTGGTCATTCTTTTCCAGTTATTGTCACTTAAATTATGACAAATGAAAAACAAAAGCAATTTCACTATTATTCTGCTGCATATCACTCACTTATAGTTGAGTTGCTTTGTTCTTTTAAATCTCTGCTGTTTTTACTGTCCCTCCACACTGGAGACTTCTTTTGACAGTCATGCTCTGGATAAGAGTCTAAGCACAAAAACACAACCCATTGTCATCTTATACACTAGCACGCTATCACACTTGTGTTTATAGTACAAAACAATTTCTAAATTGTAATCTCTAAATTGCAATACTCACTCTGATTGGCTGACAGGCTGCTTATGTAATGCTGAATGAGACTGAGATCTGTTTGGCTGTTTAGAGAGGCGTGGCCATCCACTGATCCCTCCCCCCTTGAGCCTTTCCTACCAAAGTTTATATAGTTTGATTTTTAAGAGGTTACATGCAGACTGAAACCCATGTTTGTTAAATTGCATCCAGAGTTCAATACACTTAACCATAAATTGAAAAAAAAAAAGTAAATGAATAAAATAAAATTTAGTAGTCAATGAATCACCTGTGTTGTGTGCTCTGCAAGAGGTCCAGGTCCCTCTGCAGGTCTTTTTGGTTACTTCTAACCTCCGAAAGCTGTGTTAGAGCTGTGCTTATGTCTTCCTGCAAATGCATACACAATAAAAAAGGAAAATACACACTGTGATCAAAATCTAAGCAAAATTTAACGGTAATATATAATATATATATATATATATATATATATACAGAGAGAGAGAGAGACTGTATATGTAATATACACTACATTTCAATAGTGCTGGGTTGATATTGTTTTTGAAATAGGTCTCTTATAATGCACTTTAATGCATCCTGAGATAAAAAAAAATACTACTGACCCCAAACTGTTAACAATTGTGTTGATTATTAATTGAATTATCCACTCATTGTATATCAGATAATAAAACTGTTAGAACCTGTAAAGTGTTAAGTGTGTTTCTGAGAGACAGGATCTTTTCATTAGTTTCTTGTTGAGAGTTAGAGACTTTCTCCTCAATTCGGGTGTAGGTTTGCCGTAGGGTAGCAAAATCTTCCACCACACTTCCAACTCCTGATTTTAGCTCCACCCACATCGCCTGCAACTAAAGCAACAAGTCAGAGGTCACCAATACTCAAAAAGAGACAAACCCAGATAGAGAGATGAAGGTTAAACAGAGAGTAGCTTCAGATCAGTCTCAATAGCATTAGGGAGAGTCAAGCTAAATATGGCGTTCAGTCACACTCTTCCTATTTAGTAATTCATTGTGTCATTGACTTTTATTTTCTTAACAGCAGTGTGTGTGAGATTAGAATAAGAGACTAATGAAACAGTGCACTTGAAACAGAAAACCGTTTTTGTGCAAACACAAAAACACCACAGCATACAAAAATACGTAAAAGCTATCACAAACTGGAAGTGAAGGCAATTTAGATTACCTGAAGGTCTATGGTTTCTATGTCGTTACCTGTAAAAACACATAAAAACATCATTTCATGCAGAATCACAGACTTTATTACACAAAAGTTGACAGAAACATGCACCTAAAAGAACGAAAACTTTCCAAAAGTCATCCATTGAACTCTCTGTTTGAAGTATGCTGTCACTGTTAATGTCCAATGGAAGATCTAAAAATTTCTGAAAATCAAAGATGGTTTACCCTCTTTTTTGCCATTCTCCATGATCTGATGGTCTTCCAGGTCCAAATCCTAGTCGTTTCAGATCCTGGTGGTTTAGATCCTTTCTAGTAGTTTCTTTTCTCAAATGGATTAATTTTAAAAGCCAATGAAATGTCACACTTCTATATTTTGATATGTTTAGAAATGACAGAAGAGCTCTCTGATTCTGTGACTTTGTCTTTCTCTCTCTCATCTGTCCCACCTATCTCTTCCCCTCCTCTTTGAAACATGTGAGTCTGATGAAGTCAAGGACAAAAAGAGGCCTTGTTTTACAGTAAGTGGATGGATGAAGGAAGAGAGAGAGAGAAAGATAGAGACGTCTGTTAGCATTTTTATGGCTCAGAATCAGACGATTAAATTTCCTCTTCAACCTTTAAGACCAATTTTCCATTTTACAATGAACTCTGTATGAGCTCTGGAAAGGATCCACTAGGCACATGAACAGAAACACCCACAAAATTATCGTCAAAAGTGAGGCATACACAATTTAATTGCGGTATAACAATTAAACAAATAAAACACCCTCCAGACGTTCCTCCGGTTTCAAATGGAATCAGGCACTGGAGCTTCAGGTTCATTTAAAGCAGATTCAGAAGTGAACTGAAGTTGAGCTCTTGATCCACAGTAAACACATTCTCACTCCAGAGGACAGGAAATTGAGCTTTACGGTCTTACAAAACTCCTGACTTCTCACCACAGTCATGAGCTCTGCTGTTTTTGCTTGTTCTTGTATTTTGGAGATGCGCTCGACCAATGGCTGAACCGTACACAGAGAATCACATTCCTCTCACCCTTTGCACTAAAACAAAGTCGTGATTCTTTGAGAAGTGCAGTGTGTGGGAACATGTGTTCTTGATGTTCAGTGGATGCTGCGGAACTGAAGTTATTTCATCTCATCAACGCCTCGGGGCTGCTAGCTGTGGTAATGCATCACTGTGCATCTGAGATCTCTTTCAATAGTTTCACGAGTGGTTATTCTTTCAACTTCTTACAAAGGCTTGCACTATCACTATAGTATTTTTAACTAAAGTTTGGTCTAGTTTGATACTTTATTGGATTGGAGCACTTACTGAATGGCATCTAATAAAGAAAGAGTTCAGAAAATGTTTTGCGTTTAAAATGTTACAATTTGAATGGTGTGTGTTTGTGTGCATGTCACATATTGACTTTGAGCTTCAGTCCCAGTGCGGCTTTGTTATGGAACATCCCGCTCCACACAAGTCCTTGTGAATCCGTGAACTCCCCTTCACCTTCGAATCTGCGAAAACAAATTAAATGTTATGACAATTAAGCCTCCCTTAAGACAAATCCTGCATAAGTTTGCAGGACTGATCCTACTGTATCACCTGTTGTTGTTAAAAGTGCCTGTGTATTCTGCCCCATCAGGAAATTTGTACGTTCCTTTGCCATGATACATGTTATCTCTGAACAGGCCACTGTAAAAAGCCCCTGAAGGGAGTGTGAGAGTTCCTCTGCCATTCATCTACAGCCACATAACACCAGCAAACAAGACATAATTACTAAAAGCATATTAAGAGAAGTTATATATTTATGTAAGGTAGTCGTCACATGCCTGAATTTACATTTCATCTCATTTCTTGCATAATGCAGATGAAAGCATGCGATAAAAGCAAGTGTTCGCAAGGGGATCAGAGTCACCGACCTTGACATGTGACAAAAGTTTGACTTACTTAAATATTAAAATAATTATTATTATAAAGCACACCTTGTCGTCGTCCCATTCTCCAGTGTATGTAGCTCCAGAGGCTGATGTCTGTGTGCCAGACCCTTTTCTTATCACCACACCATCTGAAGCACGACAGCATTCGCCCTCTAAACACAAACACACAGGTACACACCTGTTTAAATAAAATTTAACACACCTGTTTTATTAAATAAAACATAACAGACAGCTAACTCACCATATTTGTCTCCATTTGGAAAAATGTAAGAGATTTTAAGGGTTGTAGTCTCTGCAACAAAGAGCAGAAAAGTTCAATAAAGGTGGCTTTTATGTTTCAAAGTGACATCCAAATAGAGAAAAGAAACGTAATTCCAAGTAGTTCAACAAGAAACAAGTATTTATATTTAGAATGTATATTAGAAATACTTGTTATGAATGTATTTACCAGACATGATGGTTGTGTTTATTTGGTTTTGGTAAAAGCTTTACATCACGTTATTCAGGGTGGTTGCGATATAATCTCCATAGCAACGACGCAACAAATCCGCGTCGTCTGATTTTGTTTTTGGGTCATGCTCTGCCCTCTGGTGCGCACGAGCACATCGCCGACCCGGAAGTTATTCCACTGGATGTTCAACGTGTGTGTGGCGAGGTAGCTGCGTGTTAACGTGAGTAAACTAATAAACATACAGGGTTTTATTCTCTTGCGCGTTTACAACTCAACACTACTGTGAGATAGAAAGCGTGTTTGAGAGGATATTTTGTTGTACTGAGCACAAAGTGAATTGATTTCTGTATTCTCAGTCACAGACTGGAGATTTAATTTGACCTGTTTTTGCTTTATTTGTTATTATGTGCGACTTGACAGCTCAGCTTTTCTGTTGACGTGTTCATGGAAAGTTCGTAGAGCAGATTTTAGTTGGCATGTCATTACATATTTTAGTTAATGTTGTCTTTTGGGAAGGCTGAAGACGTTCATTTAGCCTACATTTGTTCAAAATGGGTCCACAGACTCGTTTTAAATATGTGCAAACTAGTTTCTCCTCTTGTTTTTAGATCATGGGTAAATCCAAACAGGTCGGAAAGCACAGTAAAGGCAAGAAGAAGAATATTTCCAAGACATGGAAGACCAAGCGCAGGACGAAGGACCTTGACCAGATCCACGCAGACATGATCCCTGCAAATGCTGTCAAGTTATTAAAGCAAGATGTAGATTATGATGTTACAGGATGTGCTCAGAATTACTGTCTGCACTGCGCGTAAGTCACACCCCAATAACACACCAATTATTAGTATTATTAGTATTTTTAATCCTGTCATATTCAGTTATTCATATGATTTTCCCCCCTTTCTTTTGTAAAGGAGATATTTTGTTGACTTAAAAACGCTAAAGGAGCATTTCAAATCCAAACCTCATAAAAAACGGTGGGTATTTTAAAGCCTTTTTCTCTATTAATGTGGAATCTTTGGATCATACTGCATATGACATGCATTTTGTGCATAAATGCAGAAAAAATATGTCTGTGTTTTCTATATGTTTTTAAAAAACAATAGTCGTTTTTATTATTATATAGATTGAAGAAGCTAAGGGAAGAGCCTTATACACAGGCCGAGGCAGAGCGGGCCGCAGGAATGGGGTCCTACATCGCACCCAAAACTGTAGAGGTTCACACACAGCAGGTCGAGGAAGATATGGACTGAAAGATGATTTTGGTCTCTGTGGACTCGGAGCAACAATTTAACCTGTTTCACAGCTTGAATTAATTGATGGAGATGGAAAGTAAGTTGGAAAATATAAAATGAATTGATATAATTTTGATGAATGTTCATTGACAGTTCTCTTTTTTTGAAAAAGTTGTTGAACAGCTTCCTACAGTTTCATACTTGTTATGAAGTTAAATTGGTAAAGTTTGCGTACAACAAGCAACCTTTTGTTACTGAAAGCCTCACAATGTTCATTATGTATGTGAATATAAAGTCAGCAAAAAAGAAATGTCCTCTCTTTTTATTTTCTACGTTTATTTGCAGCAAATGTGTGAATATTTGTATGAACATAAAAAAATCAACAATCTTGTATAACCACCAGCTATTTTTTAAGTAAAACAGTTCTTCACATCCTTGTGGACTGTATCGGATTTGAAAGTTGTAACTGCACTCTTCCACCAAGAAACTTCGAACATGTTTGCATGGCCACATGGACACATGGTTTGACAAGATAAGCTGTTTTTCCTTCAGCACTGCTGTATGCCTCTTACATTATGGACATTGCAGATTATTATTGAGATGTGGCTCTGGCCACAGCTGCAGTCCTCATGCCTTCCTGTAACAAGACATGCATGATGAACATGCAGATGATCAGGGACCCCGGGCATCTTCTGATGATCAGTAGAAAGCTCTCTTTAATGCAGGGCTTCTCAAATCTTCCCCTGGAGGTCCGATGCACTGCAGCGTTTAGCTCCAACCCTGATAAAACTCACCTATACCTGTGATTTTTCTAACAATCGTTAATCCTCTGATTAGCATGCTCAGGTGTGTTGATTAGGGTTAGATCCAAACTCTGAAGTGCATCGGACCTCCAGGGTAAGATGTGAGAAACCCTGCTTTAATGTGCAAAGGTATTGTAACTGTTGCTTGAATCACTTGTGAATGGAAGTGTCTTACCTCTGCCATAGGAGCATTTGCAATAATGTGTGTGTTTGAGTTTATTTGTCATGTGCCCTTCTGGAACAATGGCGTGTGTGTATATTTTAAAATGAACTCCACGCTAACAAAGAAAGAAGGTGTAAAACATATTTCAGTAATTTGTGTTTGAAAAAATTGAAATGTATTGATTAAAGAGTGCGGGACCCCCAAACATGGTTTTATGCTTGAAATTGTATTATTATATTAAATAGCTTCTTTTATTATTCTTTCTCAACTTTTATTCATTGTTTCCTTACCGTTTAATAATATTATTCACTTAATTCTTTCATTCTCGCTTAATATAAACAAGAATAATAGTACACTAAGTTTACAATGCTTACTCTGCCTGTGATTTAAAGTCATTTTCGTGGACGTTATACCGCAACAATTTAACTCTATTAGCAGAAAAACAAAAAGACAGATCTAGTACATTCTTTGGCCCCGAAACGTGTAATTACGCTCAAGCCGTTTCAAAACCTACTTGGTTCCCTATCCAGACAGCATTTTAGCCAACTTAGTCGCGTTTCGAATGTTGCTTAGACAGGCAGCTCACTAGATTTGAAAAAACGCCCACCGAGTTCCAAGGCTTGAATGCGCGCACTGGCCCTTTAAGAGCGACGGACGTGATCCACAAGCAGGAGAAGCAGGAGCGATTTCCTCTAGCGCCGCTACGATGTAACGGGTCACCGTACACCAGAAAGACGAGCCCATGACTACAGCGTGACTTCACCGAAGAGTTTTTACATCACCCTGGGTTATTATTGTGCCCCAGTACTGACTCACAAAGCAGATAGAGGCGTTTATTAGAGGATGGCCGCAGACGTGGATAAAGCACCAGCAGGAGAGGCAAAGGATGATCATGATGAAGATCGGGCGACTCCATCCAGCAGACGTGCCCGCTCACGTTTCAAGCAACTCTCCAGTTTTTTTCTAATCGCTGCTGTTCCTTTTTTCGGCTTTTGCATCAAATATTACCAGGACACACAGTTTGTGAAACGACATGTAAGTTTGCTCAGAATTTTATTGACCCCGTGAAGGAGGGATGCTTCTCTGAGCCACGAGATACACTGCAGCTGTTCAGACCACATGTAGTAGTCTTTGCAGTTTGTTAAAAAGCAATAAGTTAATTTAGTTTTAAACGTTGCTCTCCTTATATTAAACAACTGTCTATGCCACGTCTTCTTTTGTTACGTGGGAGCATGGTGCTGTCCTCTGTTTTATTAGGGTTGGATAATTGCCACAGCTGGGCAAGACTGTTGAAACAGCAACCCCCTCTTTCTCGTATATTTCTGTTACTTCGGTGTCGCTTCCTATATTAACCTAATTCTCCAGGCTGCCCTCCTACTCAGACTGATAATAGAGCCAGACACAACATAAAAAGTATGTCAGGCATTCAGTTAAAAATAAACAAGACACCATTGTGTTCTGTTGCCTTGGGGCAGGTATCCTGCTGTCCTTTCTATTGTACAACCCGAATCTTTTCAGTGAATCAATTGAAATGAATCATTCACGAGTAGTTTTTATGAAGGTTTAAAAACTTAGTAAATAGCAATTTAATTAAACCACACATACGAAAAACAAAGGCAGCTTATGTAAATTAATTATAGAATCTTTGTAATAATAAATAACCTTGTATTAAATCAGATATTTACCACATGATGTGTTCGTTATTCTGTAGTTCTTGACATTGAAGTATTTAATAAAATGCCACAATGTCCAGGACCACGGGATAACAAAAATACATTCTGTGGTATAATATTTGTTTGCTGTGGTTCTTTGAAACTGACTGTTAAATGTATGTTTTTCTGTCACTAGAGCATCCAGAGTATAATAGATGTGGACTAGCTTAGATTTGTTTTCTTCGTATCTTTTGCAGGAGGCAGGATTGAAGGCGCTGGGAGCAGATGGACTCTTTTTTTTCTCATCCCTGGATACCGATCATGACCTCTATCTCAGTCCAGAGGAGTTCAAAACTATTGCAGAAAAACTCACAGGTATTACTTTTCTTGTCTGTGCACTTGCAGAGCATCAACATCTTTTCACAAATAGATATCGTCTATTGAAGCAAAATTAAAATGCTTCAAGTCGTTTTCCATTGCTGTAGAAAATCATTTCCAGCTGAGCATTTTAAAGCATTGTTGCGATATCTGATGCCCATCTCTGTTGCCTGAAGGTGTGGCACCTCCCCCAGAGTTTGAAGAGGAGATGCCACATGATCCGAATGGAGAGATGCTGACCCTGAATGCTAAAATCCAGCCGTTACTGCTGGAAAGCATGACTAAGAGCAAAGATGGCTTTCTAGGGGTAACTTAAGCATTACACATTAATAAATTAATCGGAACTGCTAACAAGCTTGTAAACAAACAGGTGATCGTTTATCATTTAATATTAAAAATTCCAATAATAAGTAATAAAAAATTACATGAAATGCATTAATTGTAAGCTTAAAATAATTATTTTTAAATAGAGATATTTTTATATAAAATAATTAACAGGATAGAACATGTTACAAGGTGCATACCCAAAATGTGCTTAGAATGTAAACTAAGAGCAGTGTCTTTCTCATCAGGTTTCTCACAGCTCTCTAAGTGGACTGAGATCTTGGAAACGTCCAGCTGTTCCTTCGTCCACGTTTTATGCAAGTCAGTTCAAGGTCTTCCTGCCACCCAGTGGTAAATCGGCCTTGGGTGACACTTGGTGGATCATTCCCAGCGAACTGAACATCTTCACTGGCTACCTTCCCAACAACCGCTATTATCCTCCCACACCACGAGGCAAAGAGGTACAAATATACCTTTAAATCGGGTTTACATGCTTGAGATGAGTCACATCAACAAAACCCGTTTCATTTAATATTATTTTGTTGAAAAATAGGTGATCGGAGGTTGTCAAGGTTGATTGCATTTCTGTTTGGTTGGTGAATAGATGTAATTTTTTCATTTCTCTGCAGGTACTGATCCACTCTCTGCTGAGTATGTTCCACCCACGGCCTTTTGTGAAATCCCGCTTTGCTCCACAGGGAGCTGTGGCTTGTATACGGGCTGCTAGTGATTTCTATTATGATATTGTTTTCAGGTGAGTTAAAATAAAACATGCTGTCATGATTGAATAAGGTTTTGTTATCCAGAATAAATTGGATTTTCTTAAGTAGAAGTTTACTTTGTATGTCATTTAAAGAATATGTAATTGTAATTTTACCTTTATTTTAATTTTGAGCCTCCAACTGAGTCTTATCTTATTGTGTTACTAATGACAGAATCCATGCTGAGTTCCAACTAAATGATGTTCCAGACTTTCCATTCTGGTTCACTCCTGGGCAGTTTGCTGGTAATATCATCCTCTCCAAAGATGCTTCTCATGTGCGCGAGTTTCACCTCCACGTCCCAAATGACAAGTCAGTCTTTCCTCCACTATTCCTAACTGCAAACACTTTTAAGGTGCTGATAGTAGGGCTGCATAATTAATCGTGAACATGATTTCTATTTCTTGAGGTTATTTTAGCATAATTGCCTGCAATATTTGTCCTCTGGTTTCATAAGCTTCCTTACTTATAGAAAAACATTAGCATAATTTGGAGTAGTAGATAGAAATGTTCTGTTAATTATAACATATATTATAAATAGACATTTAACGAGTTCGTGCTTCCTTATGATAACAACTAGAGCGTATTTGGTGTGCTGTCCGGGGAGCGAGACCGGATGTCGGCGAACATCATTGCTCCTCCCGAAACTTGTTTTGTCAAACATCACACATTATAAAAAAATATTTACTAAATTTTTAACCTTCATAAAAACTACTCTGATGCAATTCGGAAATTATTCATTTCAATTGATTTACCGTTTAAGTTGTTAAGAACGGAGAGAATGTGTTGAATAATATGATTTGACGTTCTTTTAATTTGTAAATGTCCAGTAATTATTCAGATTAAATTTAAAAAAAGAAGTTGATCAATATCTATAAATACTATTTTTTTTTATTTTTTTTTTTTATTATCAGTCACCATAATTCTGCAGCTCAAGCCGATTGTGTGTTTTATGTGGCAGATCTCTGAATGTGGACATGGAGTGGCTTTATGGGGCCAGTGAGAGCAGCAACATGGAGGTGGATATTGGATACCTGCCTCAGGTTTGTGCTCATGTTTATGCAGAGCATCTTATGAGGGTTTTGATTTTTAGTATGCATAATACAAAAAGTGCCTCTTGTAATGTATTCTTAGCTGAAATACACAATGTAACTGGGCTGTTTATGTTTACAGATGGAGCTCAGGACAGAAGGTCCCTCCACTCCCTCAGTGATCTATGACGAGCAGGGGAACATGATTGACAGCCGAGGGGAGGGAGGAGAGCCCATCCAGTTTGTCTTTGAGGAGATTGTCTGGAGTGCAGAGCTGAGCATAAAAGATGCATCCAGACACCTGGAGGTCACAATGTACCCATTTAAAAAGGTGAGACCCAATCAATATTTTGTTTCTGTATCACACTTAAACATTTTGAAATGCAGTAAGTGAAATTGCAGCAACACTACCCTTTTAAATATACTGGCTAAGTATCTTTTGAAGCATGGCTGCTTGTTTGAGGTGTTTTAACATGGTTCTAAGCAAATAGGTCCTGCTCAGGACCAGCACGTAAACGGATGCTCTTTGAAGATATCAATTTTGTGGTGATGTTGGTTGAGGAGTAGTTTGCAAAAAATGTCATTATCAATCTCATGAGAGTTTTTTTTCTCTTTTGGAAGGTGCCATATTTATCATTCAGTGAGGCCTTTAGCAGAGCTGATGCAGAGAAGAAGCTGGTTCACTCCATCCTGCTCTGGGGGGCCCTGGATGACCAGTCATGCTGAGGTAAGACAAACTTCTGGATCAGTTAAAGGTGAACTGTGTAAGATTGACTGCAAGCAGTTGAAATGGATACTTAAAACAGAGGCATTCTATCCTGGAGTTCACATATCAGAGTAGAATTAGTGGGTATAGCATTCTTTTTTTTAAAGAAACAGCTATATAAATATAACATAACATGTCTCCATTTTTGGCTTTAGAAGAGTCAAAACGTACATATGGGACCTCTTAAGTTTGGCCATAATGGTCAGCATGACTTTATCTGCATCTTGGGATCTGCTGACAGTGATAATGATTGAGTAGAATTGGTTTTAAACCTAGAGTTCTAGGATGAGATATTTCTCTAATTTGCTTTCTGTACACTTCTCTTCCGCCTTACCTGCTTTAGGTTCAGGGCGGACTCTTCGAGAGACGGTCCTCGAGAGTTCGCCCGTTCTGGCCTTGCTCAACCAGAGCTTCATCAGCAGCTGGTCTCTAGTCAAAGAGCTAGAGGATCTGCAGGTGGGGAGTTTGGGTCATTTAGCTTACATGTTGTTAAGCTGAATTAAGTTAACCTTATTTAAACTAATTATGTATTTAACCTTCATTTAGGTTGATAAGAACAATCTGGATTTGAGTGAAAAGGCTCGTTTACATTTGGAGAAGTATACTTTTCCAGTGCAGATGATAGTGGCACTGCCCAACGGCACTGTGGTGAGTCGTCTTTAGCTTTCTTAACCAGCTGGGTCAGTCTGTACCAACTGCCTGTTTCAGTGAATATCACTCTAACTTCTCCAGGTCCATCACATCAATGCTAATAATTTCCTGGACCAGACATCCATGAAACCAGAAGAGGAAGAGGGGCCTGCTATCAGTTTCTCAGCAGGTTTTGAGGATCCTTCAACTTCCACATACATTCGCTTCCTACAGGAAGGACTCGAAAAGGCCAGACCTTACCTGGAATCATAAAACTGTTTCTCTGCAAAAATATTGGTGCACTTTAGAGATAAATGAGGGGAGTATATGAGGGAGAAAGAAAGGAAGCACTAATATCAGCTCTGCTGCCCCTTGTCTGATTTTAGGAACGGAATGTTGAAGAGCAGACACTATTTCTTTGTTCAGAAGGCAGCTGGTGGCCACATCTTCGAGTGACACATTCCATGTATAAATGAAAAATATAACATCATGTTGTCACAAGAGTGTGGTAGAACCTTAAGGGTGTTTAACTGTACACAACAACATAATCTCAATTAAGTCATATATTTTTATATAGAAAATTTGCCAATTTTTTTTGTAAACCTTATACTTCCTGAGTGACGAATGTCATTAGCCTGATCCATTGTTCAGAATAATGTACTGAAACGGCATTGTGTTGTATATTGATCTGATGAAACCACTTTTATATTTTTGTTTCATACATACAAAGCCACTTATGTTCTTGCTGCATAATATTTTTTTGTTATTCCAGATAGTCCTGTAGGACACAGAATGTTGCTGGATGTGGCTTCCTCAATTAGGCAGTTTGTGATGGTCTGGTCTGAAAGCCCAATCAGGGCGAGACCAGACCTGATGTTGTTGTTTAAGTCTGTGGAAGCAACGTCTGCTTTTCTGTGTCTGAACAGAATACTGGCACCGTGCTAAAACACACAAAAATATAAGCTTTGGTTTTCAGCTCAACCACACAGCTGCAGGAAAGCTGCCATGGGCTCTGATATATGACGCCTG
Organism: Enteromius unitaeniatus; assembly: GCA_032359435.1. Lineage (NCBI taxonomy): Eukaryota > Metazoa > Chordata > Actinopteri > Cypriniformes > Cyprinidae > Enteromius > Enteromius unitaeniatus. Next base: position 8,310,630 of record JAUMHI010000061.1, read on the forward strand.
AAGTCCACTTGTGTTTAAGGGTGGAGGTACGTAATGGTCAGTTAGGAACATCACCTTTTTTTGTCTTTTATAAATTAAATATAATGCAAAAAGCTCACATGCTCTTATGTCTGATTATTTCGACCACATTTAAACTGTAGACCAGAGTAGAAAAACAGTTGGTGTAATGTTCATTGCCTTTAAAAGGTGCAATGAGTAGTTAATCTTTTAAGCTGATAACTTTTGCACTGCTGTTCAAAGTTTTGGGATCTGTAAGATTTTTTTTTTATTGTTTTTAAAATCTAATCTCTTATACTGACAATTAATTTGATCTGAAATACAGTAGTATTAAAATATGACTATTTTATCTATTTACTATCTTTTGTTCTACCATGCAATGTTTTCCGGTGATGCAGTCTTCAGTGTCACATGATCCTACCGAAATCATTCTAAAATGCTGATTTGCTGCTTAAAATGTAAAAAATAGTTGTGCAACTTATTGTGCAATATTTTTTGTAGACAATATAATACATTTTTAGGAGTAAAACAGACGATTAGAAATCTTTCAGTAAAAATCTTTTGTAATGTTATGTCTGTCACTTAAGATTGATTTAACTTATCCTTGCTAAATAAAGTAAAACATTGTACAATCCCAAACGTTTGAATGGTAGAGCATGAAATAACATCCCTATGACTGCAGTTTTGTGTAAATGAAATTCTCGACTAGCATCAAATAAATACAATGTGATTTGTAAATATAGAAATAAAACAGTGTTGTTGTTAATCTGATGTTTTATTGGATGAGTTAATGAACACTTTCAGTACTGATTGACTGCATTTTCACATGTATAAATATTGCATTGTTTTGTCAGACTATATTTTTTGACATTTTTAGAATTTTTTATATTTTTTTTGTACAGATAACTTGTGAACTGATGTTAGTACCATTGTAAGAGTTATTTACAGAAAAAGGTTTTCCTACAGGCTAGGAACACATCCACGAGTTTTCTTAAGACTTTTTGTGGATTTCTAAGAAATGTTTGTTAGACCAAAAACCTCTCAAGACTTGAAACATGCAAGTCTGTGTGATGTTTATGTGTGTGGTATTCAACCCAAAGTCATTTCAGTCTTGGTTTTTTGTTTTGGCTTGAGCGATGAGAAACCTTGTCCACATGTAAAAGTACAGCTGTGGGTTTTCAACTAATGCCTAAACCAGTGTTTATAGCTGACGCTGTGCTTACTAACAGCGGATGAGGTCTAAATCAGTGCTATATAGTCAGGGTGTTGCTTATTTGTTTTAAAACCTAAATTAACAGAGATATATATAAAAGTTCCTCATCATCACAATAATATTCAAGCTGTAACAGTACAAACACAAACCCCTCAGAAAATGTTATTTGGATCGAGTCCTCCATGCCGTCCCAGAATTCACCTAAAGATATTATTTCTTGTACGATGAAGTGCAAACATTCAAAAATGAACTGGACCCAAATGCATCTTAATCACAAGACGAAACAGTTTTTTTTTTTTTCATGATGGTAAAGATGTTAGGTGAGCTTTCATTCCGTTTAGGCAGATCATTCAGGATTCAGCATTTGCAATGTCTCTTTCCTTTGATATACATGTGTCAGTAAACTGGAGAATTAGTTTATCTGTTAATGGCCATATTTTCACTAAATTATGATGTTTTTGATTATTTTCAATGCTTGTTGTATCAGCCAAATGTCCAGGCCTCCAACTCCAGAATCGTGAAGTCGTTGGTCTCAGACAGGCTGCAGTTATTAAAGGTGAAACAGGGGCTGCTTCTGCCCAAGAACAACCTCTCGTCCACCCACAAACCAAAGTGACCACTGGGATGAAAAGAAACAAATTCAGTTTATAAGTCTTAAGAATAACTAATATTTGCATGCTAACATTTTGTGGAGTACTACTATGTACCTTCCTCCTCCAACGGCAAAAGAGTCCAAATCTCCTTTGATAAAAAATGAATTTTCTCCAGTCCAACGGAAACACTTAAAGGAAACAAGTGTAAAGTTCAAGGTGCTTAAAAGATATTGCCAGTGTATGTTTCCCTCAGTGACAGTAAATATAAATTTACCTTAAAGCGTGGATGAGACAGGAACAGAAAGGTCTCTCCAGTGCCATAAAATGCTTCACTAGGATGCAGTGGATGTGAGAGGAAACTCCCAAAAACCTGAGAAGTAGTAAAAAAAATACTCAACTATCTGAAACAGAAGTAAAACGTCTGTCTTAGGTCGAAATTACAAGTGAAAACAATATTTAAAATTATTGTAGGGAATCTTATGAACAGTGATCATTGACCTTTAGATGTTAGAGTTCTGAAAAATGTATGACCTGCTGGTTGTGGTCCTTGATGAGAATCAGCACAGGCGAGTCGGTGGTGCAGAGTTTCCTGTAAAGAGTCTTGAGACTGGCCCCGTGTTTGTCCGTGCTGTAAGACAGCTGCCACGTTTGTCCAATTGTACGGGGAGGCAGCTCTTTTGAGATCTGAGAAAACAATTATGGCCTTTAGAATCAGCTGAAGTCTTCATTTTGCAAAGCTGCATGGATTTGGCTATGCATCAAGGTTCATGTATGTCAGTGTGCACTGACCTCTCTAACTTGTTGGGCGTCCAAGATGACACTCTGGTTCAGAATGTGATTCAAACCGTCTGGTTCAGTAGAGACAGCTTTCGGCGCACTCTCCTCCACTGACACCATCTGTGCAGGGACAACATGTGTATGACTGTTTAAAAATCTGGGATCATTAAGTTTTGCTATGTTTTTATTTATTTAATGAAACACGTGAAAATGTATTCAGTAATGATGCATTAAATTCATCAATAAAGTGATAATAAAGACATAAATAATATGTATTTCAAATATTGTTCCTTTACATTTTATGTTCATCAAAGATTCCTGAAAAAAAAATTCCGCTGATTAGATGCTAGAATTGATCTTGAGCACCAAATCTGCTTATTAGAATGATTTCATAAGGATCAAGTGACACTGAAGACTGGAGTCATGTCTGCTGAAACCTCAGCTTTATTATTATTATTATTTATTTATTTTTTTTAAGATTACCTTTATACACAATTTCAACACTGCCATGTGTAAAATAAACAACAACAGCAGCTGATGCTTAAAAGCACATCCAATAAATTTCCATTTTGCTGGTTTAACAATCCTCAGTGGTATTGGACTTTAAACCCAAGAATTAATCCAATCTTTTTAAATACTTTGGATTCATACTGCACAACTGTTTGTTTGCTTTTCCCCCTCCTTACATTTTTTAAATAGGATTGGTTTACACCAAATCACACAAATCAAAATCTAGGCTACTTATTCAAGTATTCTTTGACCCGTGGGTTCACTTTGTTTCTTTACATTTATTTAAACAATAAAAGGCTTTACAAGAACATGTGTAATAAATTAAAAAAACTCCAGTTAAATCTTTATTTAATATGCAAACACAAATAAACAAATAAAACACCAAACATTCTTTAAAATTATTATTTACATATTTGCATAAATACAAAAAAAAAAAAACATTTCCAAAAATATTATTTCCTATAAACAATTGTCAGTCTCAGTAAAAACATCTGTTATGTTTGTTTTTTTTTGCCTGGCCTCAAAGTATTTGATAGATCTTGAACTTAACCTCAGACTTCACCTGAGGATCAATATTTGCCAACATGTCAGCAATGACAGCAGCGAATCTGAAATCTTCATTGTCCTGCTGCATGGCCCTCTCCCTCTCCCAGTCCAGCTGCTCCAGTATCTTCAGCGAGGTGTCTTCAGTGGTAGACTTTCTCCTTCACATTAAGTCGGTAGTAGGTGGTGATGCAGTGGAAGAAGGAGAAATGCTTGGGGCAGGGAAAGCTGAAATTGAGCAAGGTGAGGGGCTGCGTTTGGGTGAAGGACAGGGTATAAGGGGAGTGGACGGGGTGGGTGGAAGAGGCGATGATGATGGCCTGAGGGACAGAGGAAGAGGGCTACCGGAAATCAGCGTCTCTGATGTTCCAGGTGCTGTAGAGACTGGGAAAGTGTTTGACTTCAGTAGATCCTCAATGGAGACCACTTTACATATATCCTTGATTAAAACAAAACAAAACAAACAAAATTTATTACATTTAGGTACAAAAGGCACATGTTGTGTGTGTGTATATATATATATGCTACCTCCATCTTGACTTTAAATTTTAGTAAACAGAGTGATGAATGTTATGTGCATTAAAAGAAATCCAATAATCGCTTATAAAAGGGTAGCATTAATCAGTAACGTTACAGAAATTAAGAGTAAACTAACGTTAACCCGGATTTAATGGTTTCCATGAATGATGTTGATGAGTTTCTTACCTTCACATCCAGGTCTTTTCCCCGATGTTTAACAAATTGGGTTAACCATTCCAGCTCTGCCATGATCTCGTATGGACTTGGATCACTTCTTCTTGCGTGGACCCTCTTCTTGATCCTCACAAACTTGTCTCTTACACTTTACGGCAGTCTGCCTCGTCTTTTCCTGTGGCGGCAGCGACATCGCTCCACGCTTTTTGAATCAACGGAAGATCACTATAATGGCGCATGTTCGGATCATAGAGATGCCTGTGCCGACGCACCTGCTCCGCTAATAATCTCTCGAAGTTATTCATTTTTAACAAATCTGCGAAATGTTGATGTATGAACGCGTGCGGTATTGCGCAGACGTCAGTGCTGTGCGCGGACGCTAGTGTTGACAGTGCTGCGATGCTTGACATTCACGGCTGTTGGCGCTGTAGCATAAAATAACATTTTCTTTCAAATATTGATATGACTAGACTACGTTACAAGAAGAGCCACCAAAACACTAATGCTAATAAAAACAACTGAGCTGAAGAGACATAAAAACTGATTTCACAGATGAACATATGGATATTTATTCTTTATTCATGTCATATTAAGATTTCTAACAAGCTTATTAGGAAAAATAAAATATCTTTAGCATGCAAAAGCTAATTCAAGATGGCTGGTTTATGTACATAAGCCTTCAAACAGAAGTTTAAGACTTTTTCTAGCATTCTTTACATAACTTAAACTCACCAAGGCTGCATTTTTTTAAAATCAAAAATAAAGTAATGTTATTAAATATCAGAATTTTAAAAAAGGTTTTGTAAGTCTTTTCTGATTTCTTATTATTGACAAAACACTGGAAGTCTATGAACATGGTTGAGCAATTAACTCAGGCTCAACAACTGAATTATCACATGCACATTTGCAAAGTGCAAAGTATGAGTTTCAATTAATTTAATAAATGACTGACCTCCCAGTCTTCCCCAGCCTGGCCTTCTCGTGGAGATCCTTTCTCTTCCTCCTGCACCTCCTCATCGAGAAGCACAAAATCCTCTTCATCCGCATCGTCCTCTTCTCCTCCCTCTAGAATGCACAGGTCTGGCCGATGCTGGCTCAGATAAGCATAAAGCTCGTCTGACCTACAGCACAAAATATCGGAGAAAAGATGAAGAAACAAGAAAGTGAGATGAAGTGCTTTATGACATTAACACTACATTTCTACCTGTTCTTGCTGTTAATTTCACCAGGTACCTTTCCTGTTGCATGGTGAACCAGGCATCTCTGGAGGGGCTTTTAGATTTAGAGAAAGCCTTTTTCTTCGCATGCTGAAGCTTCTGTCGAACTCTTACAAACATTAGAGATCTCTTTACACCACTACTAGATGCAGCAGCACATGTACCTGATGAGTAAACAGAGATAGAACTAAATTAAGTGATAAAAAGAGATAATTATTGTTTTTATTTGTACTTAGTAGTAGTTAAATGTCAAGTTTCCTGAATAAAATTGTTACCTAACAATTGTCTTTCCAAATAGGATTGCCGCTCTGTTTTGTCTGTGTGTTCACATTCTTTGTTTCCTCTGTGAATGCTTTCTGGCCCTCCACAACAGAAAGTTGCAGCTGTTGATAGCGTTCCCCCAGACTCTAAAGTCAGCTGTCTCTCAGTTTCGGCCATGTCCCCTGCCTCTTCACCTTCCTCATCCTCTTCCTCAGGATTTGCAGCCCGAGTTGCTGTTGGATCATGTGAAACAGAGGACTTGGGAGGAAGAACGGCTTCTAATGCTGGCTGATGGGTTTTCTTGTGCTCTTTTTTGCTCTTTGATTGCTTACAACTGTTACATCTGAAAGAAAAAAGTAAAGGAGAGATGAGATCAATTTTAAAATGTTGCCTCTGGGTGCTATGTATAATGTGTGTGTGTGTGTGTGTGTATACTGTATGTGATATTAAAATGGTAAAAAAAAAGTGAATTAATCTCAGTTATATGCTTTAAAGCAGGGGTGGGGAACCCTGGTCCTCGAGGGCCGCAGTCCTCTAAGTTTTTCATCCAACCCTGCTTCACAACACCTGACTCAAATCAAATGGATCCAACAGCCAATGAATTCTGCACAATCACTAGTTAATTTGAATCAGGTGTGTTTGCGCAGGGAAACATGGAAACCTTGCAGGATGAGGGCCAAGGTTCCCCACCCCTGCTTTAAAGGGTTACTCCACCCCAACATGAAAATGTTCATAGCTTCATAATGTTACAGTTGAACAACAGCCCAAAGGTTAATGGACATCAGTGGATCAAGATGCTACGAGAATACTTTTTTGTGCAAATAAAACAAAAATAACATAATTTCTGTAACTTACGTCTGTGTGTGTGTGTGTGAGTGGCTGCTATCATTGCAAAACTGAATTTAATCCACTGATGTCACATGGACTTTTTTACTGGTGTTTTTACCATGTTAATGGATCTGGGATCATTTCAGTTGTATTGCTGTCTATGGAGGGACAGATGGCTGTTTGATATCATCAAAAATATCTTCATTTGTGTTTTCCGAAGATGAACAGAAGTCTTATGGGTTTGGAACGACATGCGGGTGAGTAATTAATGACAGAATTACTTAATTTTTGGGCGAACCTACCCAAGCAAGCCAATTATTTCATTTTGAAAACTGCAGTAAAGCAGGAATCACCTGTATGTCTTGTTGAAGTGAATGTGAGAGATGTCCGTGTAGAAGGACACTGAGGTAAGATCATCCACAGAGCAGGAGAATACATATTCTTCACAGCCATTCTCCTGAACAAGTGGTTGAGACTTCTGAGGGTCAAAAAAGATCTTGTTGGATGTCACCAACAATATTCCAGAGACCACACCCTAGTCAGACAAACAGTATGGAGAGTTAGAAGCTGGGTATGTTGTATTTTAAGAAATGTACTGGGAATACAGCATTCTCACCTTTCTGTCTGTAATGTAACGAGAGAATAGTTTGAGGCAAGACAAACCAGCTGGCCCCTCCCCATGAGAGCATTCAGATGGGAGAGCCAATAGACACACATTTCCATCAGGTAAAGGAACCGCCTCCACATCCTAAGAGAGATCAATAGACATCACACAAAGCAGCAGAAAAAAAGCCATTGTGAACCACTACTCAATGGCATCACAAAGAGCTTCAAATCTCTACAGACCAGCTATAGTCTTCTCATGCTGTTCACTATAGTAACACCCTCATGCATTAATACTTTTACACTCTTACCGTCAGCTTGTCATATTCCGCATCTGAAGGGGACACCAGAGTCGCAGTTGCCACAACACCAGGATCAAGGAAGTGCTCTTGTCCAGAATGCAGGTCAGAAGCTGTCTCCGTAGAAGCCGAGGCCTTGTTCTTGGATAACTGTTTGAGTTGGTTCATAAGGAAAGACATAATCACATTGACAATGGTTTCACTTCCCTTCCTTCCACACTGCTGTACACCCCTCATTTCCTTATTCACAGCCCTGTGACACCAGATGACTGGACAGAGTCACAGCAGTCAGAAAATATGAGCCAATCACACAGATGCAGAATTCATGCAAATGGGATCATAGGAGGCTGACAGTTCCTGTCATAGATTATTGTCCTAGATTATTGTGTTCCTGTGTATTTAAGTAAATGGTAGAACTGTCATTTCTGTCATTGAATCTCATACATAAAGCACAAAAAAGAGGTTGAGTGGGGGAGAATTACTAAACGTAGAGCATATTAGAAAGATCGTGAGACACTGAAGACTGTAGTAATGGCTCCTAAAAACCCAGCTTTGCCATTACAGGATTAAATAAAATTTTTAAATGCATTAAAATAAAAAGCAGTAATATACTGTAAATATACAATTATATTTAATAATTATTTGTTTACTGTATTTTGATCAAACAATAATAAGATACTTCTTCTAAAAAGAGTAAAAAAATAAAATAATCGACCTCAAACCTTTAAACGGTAGTGTAGAATACAAGTCACTCTAATAAATATGCTTTAATAAGCAATAAGAAAAAATAAAAAGGAACAACATAAATAAAATCTCTGCAAGAACAATTCTGATCTTTATTTTTTCATAAACTGAAAGGTGGAGTTCTGTTTGTTCTTTGTTACATGAATCAATGAACTTTGCACACAGTGTAATATCTGATCATTCAAACTCTAATTTTTCAGTTGTCGCTTTGTTCTCCAGGCATGCAAAATATTGTTGATAACATGCAAATCACAAATCCACACAAACACCTGTTGTTTTTATACTGGTAACTAATGATTTGCATAGTTTTAACATTACCTTTACATTTTTAACTTTAAACCTACAGCACAACTTTAAAAACTTTGAGAATGATTTCTGGATTTAACACTGTTTAAACCCAGTATACTTCCTAGCATAACACAAGGCAGTTATTTTCAAATGGAAGAAAAAAGAGAGTTAGATTGAGAATCTTAGTGTTGATACACATCTTGTGGAGCCTCAACCATGCACACAATAAACTGTATTTTCAAACATTGCGTCTCATAAACTAAATGAACATCAAGAGAAGAGAAGAGAAGAGAAGAGAAGAGAAGAGAAGAGAAGAGAAGAGAAGAGAAGAGAAGAGAAGAGAAGAGAAGATGAATTTTTAGTTACCAAATTCTTTGCAGTTGTCATTTTCCCAATACATTTGTCAAACCGTTTCCATGTTCTTGTTGAAATATCCATTCAGACAGTTTTACTAGAGCTATTTCACAGCTAGACTGGACAGCGTGGGGTGTTTCAATAACCTTTGTTCTAATGCTATCAGTAGATGACAGTAATGTATGACACAATGTTGGCTGTTATATATATGGAGACTGTCATTTATCAACAGGATCGTGAAGGCGTTGGAGTGTGTGAATAAGCTTTAAAACTTTACTCACTGCATGTTCATTGTGCCTGCATGACTCCAAAATATTTGTTGTTGGATCTTTAGCAGGAAACGCAGCCTCTGTGAAGATAAAATGCAAAAACAGAAGCAGCATCAACTCGAGTGCAAGCAGATGTGTTTGTTTCTCAGTTTGCTTCTTCAGCTGTTTCTTTCTGTTTCTTTTAAAGACACAGAATATTTAGCATGCAATAACTAATTTTAAACCTGTGTGTGACAGCAACAGTTAAAAAATAGTTGGGATTTTTAATGTGCGCCTTTAAACACAAGCTGGTACACTGCCATCCAAAGTTTGGAAACACCCTAGAAAAGTGGGGTTTTGGACAATATTGGCAAGAATCCTTTTTAATTTGTGATAATTTTGCACTGATAAGGGACAACACAAACTACAAAAACATATTTTACTACATTTACAATAATTACAGTTATTTAACAATTACAGTTTATACCTAGAAAATACATTTACAAATACAAAATACAAATACAAGTTTATGGTCTTTTAAGATTTTTTAAATGTTTCTTTAAAATGTGTCTTATGCTCACTTAGGCTGCTTTTATTTTATCAAAAAATACAGTAAGAACAGTAATATTATGAAATTTTAATTACATTTTAAAAGAACCGTTTTACATTTTAGTATATTTTAATCTGTAATTTATTCCTGTCATGGCAAAAGCAGCCATTACTCACATTTTCAGTGTCAAATAAGGAGAATATGCTGATCTGGTGCTCAAAAAACTTTTCTAATTGTTATCAGTGTTGAAATATTTGTATTGCTTAATATTTTTGCGGAATCTGTGATATATTCGTTGAACATTTTTGTATTAAATGTAAATATTTTGTAACCTTTGTAATCAAAACTTTAAACAGTAGTGCAAATCCTAACTCCTTAATCCTAATTCTGTTTGCCATGATCCAAAAAGTCACTTTGAAATCAACACTGCTGAAGTGTATGGTGACAAATCAAGTAATTGTCAATTAGTGTAAACGGTACCCTTTAGATAGTACTGTCTCAGTTTGGGGTTCCGGATTTGGTGATGTCCTTTGACACACTCCTGCCCAACACTCTTCCCCAGTGCACCCGGAGCACCAATAGAACACTGAGCGGTAATGAAGCCTGGAGGCTGTGAAATTCCAGCCGGCAGCTTTGATCCCAATCTAAAGAAAAATGACGACACAGGTTTCTTAAGAGCTTTATCTACACATTGATGATTTATTTTTTCAGCTATTTCTTCAAACCCACCTGTTCTTAACATTTCCAAAGTAGCTGGCCCTGCTCTTGTCTCTTTGAGCTCTGTGGTCCATGAGGTTTGACTTCTGAGACCGAGAAATGGCCAGTCATAAAATGTTTACCCTTCCAGTGCAAGAATCAGTGATGGAACAATTGCCCACTGCTGTGTCGACATCTGGAAGTCTTTCTCCTTCTTCTCACCATCCTCATCAGCATTCTCTTCACTCTACAGACAACCTGCAGGAAGAAGAGAAATTATTATTTGAATTACTCCACCTAATTATTATTATTTATATAATATGCACGATTTTCATATTTAGTTGATATATATATACGCATCTGGAATTTGGCAAAGGGTAAAAAACAAACAAAAAAACAAGCAATATATCAATATACAGACGTTAAATAACCAGAAAATACACACTGTCTATCAAAAGGCTCAGGTAGGCATATTTATGTAAACTGGCCTACTTGAGCCCAATTTTACAGCAAATACCAGGTCCAGAAAGTATGTGGTTCATCCATGATATACAAGATTCTAAAAACATGCAGTCATTTAATGCAGAAGCAATCCTTAGGCCCAAAACAGTACATGATGTGGATTGTTGATGTTGTCAGGCCCGTGCTGCATTACAACGGCGCACTTCTGTGTCTAGCAGCCACATTAACAAATATATATATTAATTACAAACACTTTTAAATCCGATGTCACTCACTGTTCCCACGTTACTGGCATTCGTCCTGGTTACTGGTATTCGTCCTGATTAAAATTCTTCAGCAGTAATCCTAATGATGGTCCACCGATTGTGCTAGCGTTTATGTGCTTCTCTCAACTTGTCACTAAATATGAGTTCTAAAGGTGTAAAATAATCATTAAATATATGCATGTGTCTTACCTCGGTCTTTTATAGTCCTATATAACGAGCAGCTGATCGGGACGCTCCTCATGCTGCTCTGTCATGTATTTTGATGCCGCCGCAGTGAATCTGTCACCAGTCAATAGATAACAGAACTGAAGCTCGAACTGTCTATTAAATTCCCAATTACAATCGAAATTTCGTTGTAGGATGCATCAACTGAAAAGCTCTCTCTCTCTCTTTAATGTATATATCTACATTTGTTTCAGTGTAGTATGGCTAAGCAAGTATTTCAACTTTATCTGCAGGGTATCTGCAGACTTTTATTTTACTTTTTCTATTTTTGTTATATGTTTATATTTATATAAATAAATAAATACTCTTCTGTCTTAAAAATGTAAGAGCATAACATCTTAAAAATGCTAAATATTTTATATTAATATAAACGCGTTTGTTTTAAAGCGGTACAGTTTAACTTTATGTGCAAGTTGACTTTTATTTTGCATTTTTAAACGCTCCGGCAAAGGCCGAATTCTATTGGACAGGGAGGTAATAAATGCAGAATTCGAACCAATCACAGGGCGATGTCGCCACACGCACTTCCGGCTCATGCACTCCTTGCAAATCTGCCGGGGGGGCTCTGAGCTAACAGCTAATCAGCTAACGGAGCGGGGAGAAAGAAGCCCGGACGATTCACAACACAGTAAACCAGAGTAATCTGCACTAGTGCAAAAAAATAACTGATATAATCTGACCACACACGGTATGTCTTATATTTCTTCTAAATGCATAATTAGCAGATGCACAGTATAAGGTCGTTTGTTAGCTAATGTGCTAAAAGAAGGAGTGAGGGTCACAGAACGTCTTTGGTTTGTTTACTTTGTGTTTTATTGTGTTTATGTTTCCAGGTTGCGCTGTTAATTTTTTTCTTCCATATGTCCCTCAATCGTCCTTCATTTAATTGCCCTTTTTCTTGTTCATTCTTCATTAAAACGGGTATATATAATTGTATTATTCTGCTTTACCTGGATTTATAGTTTTGATCAGGTAACTTATATATATTACATTAACGTTATATAATAGAGCGGTTGAGTGTCATAAAACACTCAAAAACAATTTATTTACTTTATTCACTTGATTTACAAAGTGTACTATAGAGTTTAACTAAAGAGTGCACTTAGTATGCAGCAGCTGCAAAGACTGCAAAGACTGTACATGATGCTCATGAAAGAGAGAATATTTAATATTTTTCTTTGTTTTTCCTATTTCAAGGCAAAGAAACTCCCATCCCTGATGAACATGTTCAGTGTTTTATAATAATAATAATAATAATAATCAAAACACTATTATACAATCCAAGGCGGTGGTTCTTTTACCTTTTACTGTCAGCAAAATGGAAACAGAAGCTGTAAGTGTATAAACATATAAAGAGCCCATTCAATCGTGTTTTGTCAATGTTCAAGAACATTTTAAAATATTTATTTTTGTCTGCTTGCTCTTCAGGAGGTAATCCCTATTTGGCAAAATAAACCACATGGATCAACTCGTAGTGTGGTGAGACGAATCGGCTCAACACTGCCTCTTAAACCCTGTCCCAGGGCTTGTTTCCAGGTAGTGAAATAAACAATTGTTCATATAAACACACGCATACTTTCATGCACTGCACTCGGACAGTTTGTTGATAATTAGTCATCGTGTGCTGTTTGTGGTCTTTTTTGACCATGCACATTAATTTCTAATGAAACATAATGCTAAGTTTTGAACAACTCAGACTGGCTGTGCTCTCTATAGAAAAAACAAAAATGAATTGCTTGTATGTTCCCTCCAGGAACTCCCAGGGCTTCCCTCAATGCGTTCTCTGGACGGTCCTTTGGTGCCTACATTGGCAGATATTGCCTGGATTGCAGATGATGAGGAGGAGACATATGCCAGAGTCAGGTAAGTGGTCTGTTGTGGTGGTCTTGTGTGAAATATGGAGCAGAACTGAGAAGTGTTGGATCTTCAGATGAAAAATTATTTTAAACCAATGCTGTTCTGCAATTTGTCAGGAGTGACACACGCCCCCTGAGGCATGAGTGGAGGCCAACGCCGCTGCTGGTTATGCACAGGAACTCGTCTGTGCCAAACTTCAGACGAGAAGGCAGGCGAGTGGAGGGTCTGAGGAAACCAGGAGTAACCGCTTTAAACCGCACTACAGCTTTACAAGATGAGCTGAGTCGACTCCGAGCCCAAATCGCCAAGATCGTCGCTGCAGATTCAGGTTGAGTAGTTGACTAAAGCTCATCGATTATTTAACCTTGAAAGTATATATCAAGCTAATTCTACTAACCCTAAACCTACCCTAACAGTCTACATTGAGTTAGTAAACATGTAGTTGCAAATGAATGAAAATTAGTTGTCATGTAGTTACCGTTATTTATAGTTAGTAGAATGTGGACTATCAAAATAAAGTGTAACTGGACAGATTTTTCTGTCGCAAAAAAATTTGATGTATTTGATTTTTTTTGTCTTGTGGTCCCTCATTAAAAGTTTAAACCATTTCAGATTCAAATCCCATTACCCCTGACCTGCTGTCCCCTGACGACACCAGTGTGGGCTTCTCCATGGCTCATTTTGAGACTGCTGCTTACCAGCCAGCTCCCACAGCTTCATTTGTCATCAGTGACGTCACAGAGGAGGAGGAGGAGGAGGAGGAGGAGGAGGTGTCAGAGCTAGTGCCTGATCCTATGCCGCCAGTTTCCATGACTGCATCTGCGACTTTTGATCTTGATCACCCTGCTATGGACTTCAGAGAGCCAGAGGAGGACACTGTTTCTCTTTCAAAATCAACAAGCTTCGCTGATGTCATGGACATCCTGAAAGATATGAACCGCATGAAGATGAGTAAGGACAGGTGAGTGCAGCTGTGTGCTGTTGCTTATCATTTTTAGCATCTATGAGAGGGGAAGTGTCATTAATATTAAATGTACTACAACCACTACTAATTAAGTGATTATTTGTGGTACATTAATATATGATGTTGTTATTATTATTATTATTATTATTATTATTATTAGTGTTCTTCAATAATGTTATTATAATAAGATTTTTTTGTGTAATTAGTATTTTTATATATATTGATCAAAAATGATTAGTGATAGTAATAATTGTTATTAATATAACTTAATTATCAAATTCATTTTATTTTAATATTATTTTTTATAAATAAAGGATAATGGTGTGTTAATTTTTGATTGGTTGATATTAATACTGTAAAAATATTTTTATGGTTTTGAGTGTTACATTTTTGGTAATAATAATTATTATAAATGGTATAAAATCTATTAGTTTCTTTTTTGTTATCTTTATTTGTTGATATAGTAAATTATGTTGTTGTGATATTGATATATAATTTCAGTGGACTTAATATGTATAAAGTTATGGCATTAACAGTATATTAATAATTAATATAATAATAAAAAAGAATGAATTCTATCATTATTAATAGTAGTAGTAGTACAATTAATTGTTAATAATGGTAATGGTATTAATGCTTATTTTCTTAATAAATAATTAATTGATGATATTAATAGTAACTAATGTTAATGTATGTTGTACGTTTTGTATATTATTATTAATGATTATTTTATAGGATAGTCATAGGATATAAATAATTGTTGTTGTTTGTTATTATTAATAAATAGAATAAATAATGTTTTTGTGTACTTTATTTAGATATAACCGTGGGTGCACCTCACTGAGGGAGGAAGATTCTGCCTCTCTTATATCTGAAGCATTGAGGAAGAAATTCATTCTGAAGGATGATGACATCAGTATGAGGAAATAATCCATCATCCAAACCCTGGCAGCAGACTCTCCATGTAAGGCTAAACCGCATGGATTGCTTTTCTCTTTGGTTTAAAGTTGGAGATTGAGATACAAAACCAAGAGAATAAAACATGGCTGTGAATTTTTATGTCCTTAAGTCTTATCTTTTTTTTCCCCCTACTGGGTCAATAGGCCTATGCCTGTGAACCATTGCCGTGAAAACCCCATAAAGCCTCTGAATAAAATCAATGGACATCTTCTGCGTTCCTCAGCGCTCCCAGCGCTGTTGTTATATATCTGGAAGGAAAAGAAGCAGTTGTCATCAGCCCACACGCACATCCATAAGCACAGCCTTGGTCAGCGATCACTTAGCGTTTCCATCATAGATTTTGTGAAATTCAAACACTACTCCCTGTTTCACCATCATCGTTTTGTTGTTCATTTCAGTAGGACTGTAAAACTTTCAGATCCTTCAATAAGCGTGCAATTGTACACTATATTATTCAAGCCATGAAACCACAGAAGAGTCCCGAAGGAGCCCAGTTCCAGTTTATCGTCTTGTAGATGTATAGTTTGGAGCTGTAGAAGTGTTTCTCTTGCCTTACACGTTCCCTCATACAAACCCTGTAATACTTGAAGCCGCTTTGATGCGTGAACTGATGTTACAATAGTGACATGAGTTTGCCTCTATTTAGAGACTAAACAAAAAGACGTTCTTCTATTTAAAGGGTTTTTGTGCGTGTGCATGTGCACTGAAGACTTTGGATTGCGTTCACTTGTAATTAGCGCTCTGTGATGTTTCCTTCTACCCTGCAGACTTTTGAAGTGTATATTGCGGCAGAAGACTGATGTGGTTCAGCAACACAGGTTTGAATTCATAAAACGTGTGGTTCATCTTCAGGAAGTACGTGGGAAATGGTTTTTGCTTGTGTCGGGCAGGTTGTAAATGTTTCTGTAAAATCTGAATAGCATGTGTGATGTGGTGTTGGGTGTGACTGTAAGCCAGTTTTGAGGAGGCCTCATGTTTTATATGACAATGAAGGATGGTTGTTGTTTTTTTTTCCTTTTGCAAAGTATAACAAGAAGCTGAATTACAGTTAATAATAAGCTGCTTTTGTGCCACGATTGCTCACTAAAGTGGGAATCCAACCCAAAATGTGTTTTATATTTGTTTCCTATTCTTGTTTAGACATGCTTGCAGCCTGTTTCCATACTTCTGACACTTTGCATTAGAAGAGATGTTTGGTGTTTTTGATCCAAAACAGTTCTTTTTATTCTCCACAATACTCCAGTGCAGTGACATTCTTCTATAGTAACTTTCACAATATTAAAAGCCATGCCTACCTAAAATTATTTTGACTAGTTTACAGTAAAAATGTCTTTATATCAGAGTTACATTCATAAACAACATTGTTACCATCAACGCTAATAGGTGAATAGAGCTGAAATATCAACTGTAATATCTCATGCACTGAACATACTAACATATGTTCCTGTACCTGTTAGTAACAGGTAAAATGTGTGTGTGCTGCTCTATCATTCTGACTGCTGGGTTTCATTTATAGTTTTAACCATAGTAAGCACTGCAAGTTTACTTTGATTCAGGTCTTGCAGTTTCATGGTTTTTATAGGGGACAGAAACTTTTGTGTACTTATGTGTTTGCTTTTTTTTTTTTTTTGTCTAAAGGAATTCTATTGACTGTTGTTCATGCGTAAGACAGGAAATAAATGGTTTAAAAGCATTAGAAATCATGTATTTTGTATTTAACATGACAGTATAATTGATGACCACACGGGGGCGATATTCTCTAAAAAATAAAACTTGACTACCGTTCAATACCTTTATTCATTAAGTATGCTTAAAATGTATTTAAAATGACGTATAATGTTGCGAAATATTTAAAATTAATGTTTAAAAAAAATATTAAAAATTTATCACAATTTCCACAAAAATATTCAGCAGAGCAGCTGTTTTCAACATTCATTGAGCGCAAAATCAGTAACCCATTAAATCTTTTTTTTTTTTTTTTTTTTTATAAATATAATCGCTTTAATCATGTGATTGTGTTTTGTATAAACTGCTGACTGTACATGCGATCAAACAAATGCATACATGAGTATAAGATACTACTTTCAAAAACATCTAAAAAGACCCCAGCCTTTTATTTAGTCCTGTTTAGCCAGAGGCTTTTATTTAGCCAAACCTGCTGCAAAACACTTGTTTTGTAGTTTTGTTTGATCATATAGCATATGCTTTATATATATATGTATATTTATATATATAAACGTCTCTAATAATTGTAGACGTGACACAATACTGCATTTGCAGGTAGTTCGTGGTAATAACGCGGACAAGTTGTATAGTCAGATATTTTTAAGGTTGCAATTAATTTTTAACGCTTTCTCAAGTCTCCAGATCTTCCTGGTAAGACAAACGGTTTCTCTTCTGTGGTGCTGGCACTGATAAGTATGCCAGCTAGCATCTACTACTGAATCTCCCGCACATTACTCTGCACATCACTCTCCAGAGACGCCCGTGACTTCGAAGATTCTAGTTAACCTCCTTTTTTAATTTTTTCTCAAAGACCTGGTTTGATCAAGGCCAGTTTCAGTGTTCAGTCTATTTTCTGTGGCAGTCCTTGGCCTACTTTATTACACCTCACCTCTGGAAAGCAGATTCTGTCTATTTTAGATGAGAGAGGATTTTTAGATGTCTGTGGAGATTTTGTTTAATAGAGTCCAGTGACACAGTGGCATTGTTTCAGACTATAAATATTGACCTTTGTGTGACATTGACACACTAATTTAGCCTGTTGCTCAGAAGTTTCACAGATCATTTCCCGGCTGCTAAATCTACATGTTGAAACAGGTGTACATTGTATACTGATCAAAATGGATTAACTTCAGGTGTTGTTATGCTGCTGTAAAAGGAACTTCTAGTGAGACACTGAATTACTGTACAATATAATAAATCTCTGTTAGACTGAATAGTTTATGAGAAGAACAATCAAAAAAAGCATTTGCTTTCTTTACTTCAGTCACAAGTAAGTAACACACTGGTGATCAATTTTGAGACCAGAGGATTTTTTATCTGACTTGTCTTTGGTGTCAGATGAGTAGTGGTAATGACCTTTATTAAAACATACCTGAAGCACAGAGTTTGCAAGGTTTAAATTGGAGCTCCAAGAATACAAGCCGGTAAAATCATATCCTTAGCAACAAAACAATGTCTAAACGCTGGCTTTATGCTTTTAAATATGCCAGTAGTGGCACAGGGGCCTATGTAAGAAGCGTAATATGCCCAGAAGAAAAGACACAAAAATTTCCTAGGCGGCTTCTGTATGAAAAATGTAGAAGTCTTTAATAATAAATTTTGCATTTTTGAACAGTTCAGAAAGGCTCTGTTATGGTTGCACGTGGTAAGATGTCATGAGCGGATGCGTTTCTTTACAAAGAAACACAGATGTGTGTTTGCTCATATATGTGAATTGCCTGATTAATGACCTTCTCTCCTCTTTGTTTTTCATTTTTATCCAGTTTTTCTTTTTTCAAGACTTGCATCATACATAGTGATTAATTTTTTATGGTCTGTGAAATTACAAAAAGATTTCTGTTGAAGAATAAATGGGTTTGAAAATATAATGTTTGCATATACAGATGGGTTCAATGTCTGAGACCACTTTGAACCATCTTTGATTTAAAATCCAATTTAAACCTGCAAATAAACAGAAAGTTTAATGATTATGTGCAAATATCAAATATTCTCAAAGATCGAAATGTTTTTTGGATCATCTCAACTCAACATTAAACAATTTTACACAAACTTTGGGAGTTAAGCATAAAAACAAAGCAAGTGGAAAACAAACCAATTAAGAAGACAATTTAAGAAGATTAATTTAAATATAACATTATTATGCTTAGCATTTTTTGTTTACTTTATGCACAAACCTTTATGCTGATATCATAAATTGTAAATAAAAATAAATAAATCCATCTTATACTTTTGTGCCCCACTGCTTTTTGTTTTTACCCTGATTCATTCTTTTCAGTGTTTTCATACGCTGTCCGATTACAATAACCTTCACAAACAATTTTCTTCACTAACATTCACACACTTGTCAGTTCTTGCTTTTAATCCTTCCATGCTTAAATCCAGCATGTTTTATCTCCCCGACTGTGAATGGCCTTGTAGACACTGGTGCGTCGAAAAACACAATCAGTGCAAACATGTCTTTTGTGCACTGGAGGAGAATTGTTGCCATGCACAAATGTGATGTAGTATTTGTTTCTCGTGATGCATCACTAGACATGAGGATATAGAGGTTAGTCTGCTGCTTTAAATAGAACGATAAACACTCTTTGTCTTTCAAAGCATTCCAAGTGTGGTTCAGCTGATATGTGTTTGATGCGGGGGTGTGTGTTACATTGGGAGATATCAACAGTCTCAGATGGGTTTGTCTTGTGCACTAAATAGAAACGATAAACACTTTGGCTTTCAAAGCATTCCAAGTGTGTTGTTAGCAGATATGTGTTTGATGTGGAGGTGTGTGTTATATTAGGAGACGTCAACAGTCCCAGACAGTGTTTAGAAAACATACTATATGTCCTAGTTTCACAGGTCTGTAATTTATTGGACAGCGTTATGATCTTGATACTGTTTTTTTCTTGCCTTATAAACACATATGTCTAAATTTGACTCTCACACCTTTTGTAGTCGGTTGCATGATTAAACCTCCTTTCATCCTTAAACTCAGCCATCTGCCTCCACCCATGCATCTGAGGAAGAAGGAGAGACAGACGGAGGGGGTGAAAACAAACTAGGTGATTTTCTTGGCATGTTATTATGAATTACTGGCTTTGAGAATTTTATTGTTCGTGATCAGGTTTCGAGCACAACAAAACAGCTCTACAAGATCAACGCTTGCCATGAAGCTTCAAGCTGATCTGATCTTTGGATGGCATCATCAAGTGCCTACTGAAAGTGTCACATTTATCTGCCCTCTTTCAAGTGAGATATTGGCATCATTTCACAATGGGTATTTTTGCATTTCTAGAGCAAAGGAGGGAATAGGGAAGGTTGGATTTGGAATTAGAACATAATGCAAGTTTATATTCAAATCCTTACATAAGCATGATCTTGAGATAAAAAAAAGTTATCCCCACATAAAAATGATTATTACAACCTCATTTTCTCAACAGACGCATAATTTGATGAAATAACTACTCTATTTATACAGAGACGTAATGATATTTGTGCATTTTTACATTTTGTTTTATCAGTCTACAGTTCTGTATTATATATATAAACTTCTAAAGTCATGTCAAGTAGGCTTTTATTGTCATTTCAACCATATACAGTTTAGTACACGATGAAACGAAACAATGTTTCTCCAGGACCAAGGTGCTACATATGACATAAGTTACAACATAAATTAACAAAAACTTCTGTTGTACATTGAAAACAACTTCTGTTGAAAACCACTTTATCTTGAGAACACAAGAAAATTTAGTCATGATGACAAAAAACAACTGATGTGGTGATCACAGGTAAACCAGAAAACTAATAATAATCCATGGCCTTTTACGTCTTCTGTAATCCCATATCCCTGTGAGCACACACATTTTCAAGTGGATTATCTGTCCAACCGCTCAAACTAATTGTATAAAGAAAGGAGTTGGCAAAGCAAACGGTCATTTCATTCTCTAAACTTTCACCAGATGGACTCACATTAATACAGAATAAAAAAAGTGTATGAAGCAATAATTTAACAACCACAATTAAATGTGTTTATTTTAAATGACAATTCATCATCTGATTTATATTTTCTGCTAGAAAATTGTGAGTCAGTCTTTCTATTAGAGCTGACAGCTGTGCTTTGTTCTAAAAAAATAAAATAATCAGACGGAAATGCAAAAAAAAAAGAAAAATTCAAGCAGTAGTCATAATCATTATGCAATTGTGCCCAGAGTCACCCACTCACTTCCATCATATACTGTACACACATGCATATGCAGTACTTGATGTTGCACTCTTTATGTACCAGTGATGAAACAGATGCAAAACATTTGAAATATTTACATTTCTAAGTACAATTTAGAAAAATGTCAGTACATGGCATCCTCCTGTCAAATATTATATGTACTGTAAACCAGGCGTTAAAATGCAAACTGGCTTACCCAATCAGAAATTTCACAAGCATGTGACACAAAACCTAAAACTAAGCTGCAACATAAAATATGTTGCAGTGCATCTGCTCTGAAGCCAGACAGTCCAGATCAGCAGTTCAAACTGTATTAGCACTGTTATGGTATTGGTTCAGCCTGCATCAGGTCTACATAAAGCTTTCCAATAACTGTTGTGTCAACCGTAACTGATACATTTAATTTTGATAAATGATGCACATGTGAAATGGACAGTATAAATATTGTAATTATTGGCCTGTTGGATTCTTACGTATCAGCCCATGCCTTTTAGAAGCATATTAGATAACAAATGCACAAAAGAAACGTATCATCAACTCAGAATACACTAAATCACTCCTCTGGGATGCTAATCTGAGTATAGCTTGTTTTTGAAGGATAAAGTGCACTGTGGGTTAAAAGCAAATCGAACTACACAGGTGGTTCCAAGCTGTTGCATATGTGCATGGATGCAAGTTTGTGAATAAGCCTCTGCCAAGAACATATGTGTGTGACAGAAAGGATGTCCCTCTGGAAGACACACAGCGTGCTGTTTTTAGCTCCAGTCTCATTAGCGATGGCCTGAACAAGCAGAGCGGTCTTAGGGGTTCATTGTGCGTCAGAGTGTCGCTCATACTCCCAAGATAGGAGGAAATATAATTCTTTACTTCTTGACTCAATGCACCAAACAGGAAATAATGTGCTTCATTAAGGTGCTTTGATGATGCAAATATCTAAATAGTTGAGAGACCAACATATGCTACCTATCTAGGTTCAGCAGATCATGGATTTATTTTTACAGTTGAAATTGGGCAACTAAAGACAACTGTTAGGGATTTGCCAGGCTCTAACCCCTAGCTAACCACAGTGTTCACTCTCCCCGGGTTTTTAATCAGCACCACCAGCACGTCATCATCACCGTAATCTCCCTATCAAACATCGTATAGATTTAAAAATCTTGTCAATCACTTATAAAGCCCTGAATGGCTTAGCTCCTCAGTACTTGAGCGAGCTCTTATCACATTATAGTCCTTCTCGTCTGTTGTGTTCTCAAAACTCTGGCCATTTGATAATACCTAAAATATCAAAATCTATTGCGGGTGGCAAATCCTTTTCCTATTTAGCACCCAAACTCTGGAACAATTTACCTAATACTGTTTGGGAGGCGAGCACACTCTGTCAGTTTAAATCTAGATTAAAGACACATCTCTTTACTCTGGCTTACACTTAACACACTAATACACAT
>JAUMHI010000061.1:8333254-8366629 GCA_032359435.1 Enteromius unitaeniatus
TGATAATGTTCAGTGCTTTGCTACAATCTGTATTGTTAAAAGCACTATATAAATAAAAGTGACTTGACTTGACTTAATCACCAACCCCATAAAACCACACACCACCTCTCAGTCAGTGTCCAGGCTCGTTTGTACGAAGTGGACTCAAACCTATGCTCCTAGTATTCTGAGATACTTGCCTTGTACTACTTACCTCCTTGTTCTCCTTCCTTCCAGTGTCCTCCTGTGTTCCTAGGAAGTTCCTGTTTATGTGGTGTGTGGTTGTCTCCCAGCTCCCGTCAACACCTCAACGATCCTGTTAAAAAACAAAAGAAGTCACCATTGCTCTGCCCTGATGAAAGGAAATTATCTGCATCTAAGATACTCGCCTCTCAAGACCTCTGTTCTCCGTTCATTCATTGCTGTGCAAAATAAATAACATTCTGTTTTACCTCCTGTGTAGAGTCTGCTTCCGGAACAGCAACTAACAACTTGAAGACTTGAGGTAAATTTATTATTAAAAATTTAACTAAAATAGTGTCTGCCCAGTTTTCCACGTCTTGATTTCATGATGTCAAGTATTTTTCTAATAAATTTTTCCCACAGTGATTTTAATAAGTCTTTATTTTAAGGGTTTTTAGTAATGAATAAAGAAAAAAAATTACAATCCTCAAGCCTTGTAAATGAAAAAATTGAATTAAAATGAAAAGAAATTATAATTATTTAATTATATAAAAGGTAATATACAGCAAATTGCAATACATGCACATATATACAAATATTTAATTAGTGTAAAGAATGTTGAACGGAGTGAGTGGGATGCTCACTTATTGTAGGTCCAGCATAAAAGTGACAACAGATCTATAGGACATCACAAGCCCACAATCTGAAAGTACATTAACCTGCCCTAAAAAAGAGAGAAAAACAAAACTTCCCTGCATATTAGGAATCACAGATGGCTGTTGAAAGCGTTGAACTTTACCTGAAGAATCTTTACAGTGTTAGTCATGATTCCCAGCCCCCGTTCCTCCCGTTCTCTTGCTCTCTTTCCTGCTGGGATGCAGGCTTAAATCCCTCATTAGGGGGCGGTTTAATTGGTACTAATGCTCTGGAGAACTTCTCAGGAAATCCATTTAGCACATTCCCGAGTTTTCCTGCTGTTCTGACTCTCTAACAGTGGTAGTAGAGGACCCTGCTCACCGTGTGGGCGTCTTGTTTTGGGTTCATATCGAGTTCAGCTTAACATCTAAACTGTTTAATTTCATGCTCTTTGTGAAACAAATTGCTCACAACATGTAGGAAGTCATTATTTTGTTAATATCCTAAAACAGTAATCTATGCAAAAATAATTTTTGACAGCCGGAGAAAGGAATCAGTGCACCTTCAATCTAATCAACAAACCTTTTGCTGCAGGGACTAGTGCTCTACAGTAGTCAACAAGTGGATCAAAACCTTTCATCAAAGTTGTCCTAAGACAAGAATAGGTATTGTTTTTGATTTTAAGACAACTTTGATGAAAGGTTTTGATCCACTTCAAATGACCCAGATCAATGGGTCAATGAGCCCACAGGATTAGCGCCCTCTGGTGGAACCAGTAATATCTGCTCTGTCTTCTAACTGTCTCATTTGTTGATCTCATCCACACACAAGCTAGACCTTCACCTGCATGAGCAGCTGTTGTTATTGCCCTTTTTCTATCTGTACCTTAATACTTGGTGCTTTTAGTTTTTACTCTAGTTTATCACATAGAATTAGCATTTTATGTTCTCTCGTGGCATCTGGACATACATGTGGCATGTAGGTTTACCTTAAAATGTTCTTGTTTTCTGCTCCCTGCTTTGATGTAGTTTCATCCAGAAGTGTTTAGAGCAGAAACGTGGTGACCTGTTTCATCTCTCAGCCCTGGTGAAAACGATTAGAGTAAAATGTCATTACTGGCAGAGGTGTGTGTGTGTGTGTGTGTGTGTGTGTGTTTTCTCTTGAAGGCATTTTAACAAATGTTTGTGACTCCATGATTCATGGGGAGCTTCGAACAGAACAGATGGAAAACCCGGAAAGCAGTTTCATCACACTCTTACACTGAGAGTTTAAGATTTCCCTCTGTTTTTGTTTCAACAGTAGATGGAAAGAGAGTGACGGTTCAACGAGGCTGTGCACTGAACTGGCATGAAATCCAAGTAAATGACCATCATTTTGTATGTCACATTATACTGATTTGAGGATGAGGAATATCAAGTACGACGATTAAGAGCGTGATCAGATCATAACTGAAGATGAAGATACTCTGCTGATCACAATATTGAAATACTGTACCGATCATCTCCTGTTTTATGATGCTGCTGTCACACCTTATGTGGGATGCCATTAAATATTCAGTGTCGTAGTGGATTTCTGTCTGTCTGTCTGTCTCTCTCTCTGTTTATGTTGAGTCATCTGACAAACAAGCAGTGAGCGCAATTACCTCAGTCCATTATTCAGATGCTAAACTTAGCAGGGATCAGAGGTAAAACAGATGACAAGAAAAGATATAGTTGAATCCATATAATGCGAGCCATAGTTATATTTAGAGACGGGTAAACACTATTTTAAGGTAACAGCTTAGAAGGAAGTGCACAGATCAAAATACTGTTATTTATGCTTGGATTGATTCGAAGCCATTTTATTTTCAAAGCAATGCCAGATTTGCCTCTCATCACTTTGTTGGTATAGACTCAACACTGGGGAAAATGTTTGAGCAGTGATTTCATATGTCATTTTGTAACCAACAGATGAAGCGCTTATTTTAGACCGAGGAGGAATTTGCTGAAAGAGACTGAAGCGTGTTCACAGCTGATGTAATTCATTAGTCTGAAAAGTACATCATGATTCCCTGAGTAATGTTTGATTGAGAAATGATTGAAGAAGTGCTAGATTTCCTCCTTCGTCTAAAATGAGCTCATTATTCTGGAATCGATTTGACCTTGCTTTGATTGGCTTAACCTATGAAGGACTCTCATCTAATTAACTCCCATAAAAGTACTCAAATACAAATATTCACAATGGTCAGTATGGGGGGACTGAGCCATGATGTGTAAGTACAATGATAATTTAACCTTCCTTTCAATTGAGATAAACTTGAAACCCTGTTACTGTTAAAGAATTACAAATCAGCTTATGGAAATTTGTCTGGCATATGTGGCCTAGGAAAATATTTGAGATTCAGTAGCAGTCAGATTAAGACAGATTAAAGTTGAAATTTCCAAGAGAAGATGATTCTGGTAAATACTGGTGTCACTGTGCAAGATCTTGAACTAACTTATAGAGTAAAACCCTTCTGTCCTCTATAATTAAGACCCTGCTTTCCTTCCCTGTGGTCTTCTGCAGCTGGGGGTGAAAATTACAGGCCTTCTTCACTCTCCTCCACTGCTCTCTTATTCTTTCTCTCATATAAATGAGATGCCATCTGTTGCCATCACAACTGATGGGTATTTTTTTTTTCTACATCTGATGTCACTGTAACACATTAGATTGGTCATTCTTGCTTATTTTTTTGCCAAATCTGTGAAAATAAATGATGGGATTAAGTGGCTTTGACACAGGAGATTTCTAGAATGAATGAAAACGGCAGAATGTTTGTGAGCCCTGGATCCAACAGCTCATAGGATATTGATCTAAGAATCTCTCACATATGGTGAGACTAATTAAATAATGATGGGAATTAATCAGACCAACAACTTTGACAAAACAGAATGTTGTGTTTTAAAACATATTTACGATATACAGAACTCCAGAATGCTCCAAACAGTTGCATCTGGTGTCTGGTTACAGGCAGGTATAAGTTAGGAGTTCCTCCATTCCAAAATGATTATTTGGTCATTAATCACTTACCCCCATGTTGTAGCAAAAAAGGCTTTGTTGTTATTTTTGTTGTCTTTCCATAACAAAAGATATACTCATTGAACTATTGATGAACTATTCTGACAATGTCTTTCATACTTTTCTGGACCTTGACAGTGTTCATTACTTGGCAGTCAGTGGAACAGTCACAAGCCTCCTGTTTTTCAAAATATCTTAAATTGTGTTTCAAGGATGAATAAAGCTTTTACAGGTTTGGAACAACATGGGGGTCAGTGATAAATTACAAAAAAGTAACCCTTTAAACCCATTAACATACAATAAAATCACTTGGTAATTGTAGTTTGTTTTACTATATATTTGTATTTTTATTAGTTTCATGTTTTAAAATTCAGAATTTCATGTTTTAAACAAATTGACAGATTCTGATTTTGTTACCTTTGCATTGTAAAGATGGTACATGAAACATTAGTCTGTAGATATAGATATACTTGTAAATGTAAATATAGATTATACTTTTTAAATCTAATTCTTATGTTTGCTGCAATCAATAGTGAACTTGTGACACTTTTTAAAACACTTTTTTTGCGAAATACTTCTGTTAATTTTTTTTTTTAAATAATGACATTTGCATATAACATTTATATTATACTGTTGCAAAACAAACTTGTAGCTGAAAGTGGCATCCCAAATAATTCACTATACACTATATTTGTGCATTGTTCACTTCTGTTTTCAGTATTTAACATGCATGCGCAGATATGTGGTTTGAAACAACGCAGACTGTAAATCCTACATATGTTAAAAACAAAGCCTATGTATTTTTTACATCCCAGACTTTTACTTACAATTTATTTTTTCAAAAGGCAGATCCTCTCCAAGCTCCTATAAATGGCACTCCAGATACAATACAGAAATAGAACAAAAACACTAGCTCTAACCATTACCACAATTATTCTTAGATTCACAATTAATATGTGAAGATTATAAAAAAAGAGGTGACAACAGCCCGCCTGCTCAAAATCCAAATTGGATCCATTTAAAAAAAGGATGGGAATTAATCAGATCTGAACTCCTCCTATAGCGGTTGGTGATTGGCTGATCCACAGTCTGACAGTCAAATCCAGTCAGTCTGCTGGACGACTCTGACTCTAATGAAGTGAGTTCCTCTGGAGCGGACTGTGTCTCCACTATGCAATACACAAACTGATGGAAAGTCGATAGAGGAGCGCGGTATAGTACCATTATGTTCAGTGAACTTCCAGCTCAACTCAACATGTAGAGCGCGGCTGGTGCCCAGACATACCCGACAGACCGGTGCTGCTCAACTGTTATCAGCATGATTCCGCCAGCGAACATGATTCAGGAGGACACCATGGGCAAGGAGAACGAACGGGAGCACCGTGAGCCCCAGTCACCCACATCCATCAGCCAGCAGGAGTCAAAGGTTTGAAACTCACGTCAGTCCCGTCGTGCGCAGTTTACGCGTCTTTCCCCACTTGAACTGTAACAGAGACCGCGGAGTGTTGTGACATGTTTATAGCGTAAACTTTAATATGATGTTAATTTGCTCGTCTGCTGCAAAGGAGTTAGAGGCTAGCACTTACCGTCGTGTAAAGCCTAAAGTGTGTCAAAAATACAAAGTTGTCGTAGGAATCTTGTAACACTGCTGAGAGGTGTAGTAACAGTAACCGCAAACATGGGCGTCTTACATTTATTATGGCAGGCTGAATAGATTTACTTGTTCAAATAATTGTTGTGCCACCCCATCACCTTGCTCAAGCTTGTTTTATTTAAGTATTTTATTTAAAAAATGGTGAACATAAAAGAACACTCTAAATAAATATAAATGGGCCTGTATAAAACTAAAGGCTAGCAAAAACAACAGTCATTTACATATAAGACATGTGAAATTTTAGTTTTGATTTCATTTTTTTTCATTTCTACTGTCACTGTAAAGCCTATTGTTTCTAAATAGTAAATGGTTTTGGTTCAAACTGTGTAGGTTATTGCAACAACACTCCTTTGTCTCTCACCTGTCCTGTGAAAGTAGAATTAAATATTTGATTCTTGATCTTTTATGATGTTTAATTATTATGCATCTGTTGCTTAATGTCTACGAATAACGCTGTGCACATCTCCAAAATGCTACAAATTCAGAAACCACCCCATACTCTGGCAATATAATATTTTATGTTAAGTTGTTTGTTTGCAACAGGGCTTATATGAGACCTATTTGAAGTTAGCTTTGCAAAAGGAAATTTGTGATACTGCAGTATTGTCTTTTAATTAATATTTAGTTTTAGTTCAACCCTGATGGGTGATTTGTTGTGTGTGGTTTAATATCTGATGTGTGAGGTTATAGCAGGTGGTGTTTTGTCACATTGGTGCTGAGTTTGAGCTCATCTGTTTTTCTGGGTCATCTGTGGCCCAGAGTTCTACATTCAGCCCTCAAATGTTGGACGGGTCACTGTGCTTTTAGAGCTCTGTGCCAGTTGGGAATTTTGTGTATTTATTGTCTTCAAATCAGTAGAGATTACGTTCTGCAAGGCCGTAAGTAGTGCTTTGTTTATTTATGTAGTTATTCAGAAAATGATTCATTATATAAATTTACTTTGTGTCATTCTGCTCCTTCCCATAAATGCTGTTTCAGTCAAACTAGTGTAAAATATTTACAATTGTACATTATCCATAGCATTATGGTGTTAAATATTGCCTTCGCTCATCTGATGAGTCTTGAGGGATTTGTGTGTAATTGAGAGCTGTTACTTTGAGCAGTGGGATCACTTACAATTTGATGTTATTTACTGAAGCCCCGTTTTTTTTTTTTTTTATCAGATCTTGAGTTAGAAAAATTTGCTGGTTGCATTTCACAGATTTCTAAGAAACAAAAGGCTCTTAGTTAGAAGCAAAACTATCATATGGGGTTTTACATGCCTTGTTTGAACCTGGAGTAATAATGAAGATATTACTTCTAGAGAAGAACTTGGTCCCAGTACTCAGAGAATTTCATCAGGGATTTTATTTGCTAATCTATCAAGCATCTTAGAGCTAAATTGCTAAACCAGGATCAGGCTATATCTGTTCCAATTAACATATTCATGAGCACATGGCACCTTGAACTGATCCAGGAACACCTTTTATGGCTGAAACCCAAAGTGAATTTTTAATCTCTCTGTATTTCTGGTCTCCACTATGTGTCTGATTGCTTTGTATTGATTTGTGTTTGATAAGATAAAAATGTGTTACGAGTAAGGCCTAATAAAATGTGTCCCTCCTTCTCTAAAGACAGCAATCTTGTGCTAAAAAATACCCGACTTCCACCTTAATCAGCTCCATATCTCAGAGTCGTCCTTCAGGGCAGAGCAGGACACACATTTGGTGCTGACAGCGGCAGAATTGATTTCTAACAGATGTATAAAATTCGTGATTTTCTGGCAGAACTGGCCATTATTTTGGGAAGAGGTACTTTCCGTGCATTTCTAATTTAAACCTTTATATCCTATGTGAAATTGCTTTAAATTATAGCTGGTCTTTTATAATGATCATATTTAGGTCAAATTACTCTCATTAACCATTTTAATCGGTGCAAAAGGGAACATCTGTTGACAGTTATAGTGCTTCATTTATGTTAGGAACCTAGCCTCAAAATCTCAAAATACAAACCCAGATATGTGCATTTTCAAGCAGTTCTAGGCATAAAGTTGTGTGGGTGTGTGTGTTCCTGTTTGATTAATTTATTGTAACTGTCAGGGGATAGTGAGACTTGAACTAAAGCAATGTTTTTTTTTGGTAGCCTGTTGTTTACAGTTAGTTCTGCCACAAAGCAAGTGCCTTGTAAATGTCAGTAAGTACCTAAAACCACTTTTTAACAAACAGCATTTGCACTTTAATAACTCATTTGCTGTTACTTACAGGGATTTCGGGCAGAAAAGCTGCTTGTAAGTGACTGTGCCTGCAAGTTGAGAGTGAACTATGAGCACCGATGGACAGGAGCAGTGAGGCAGGCACTAATCGATCAATCACTCTCTGATGGCCATCAGAGATCGATAGGTCTTCATCATACACAGGCATGCGGCTCACTAAACACACTGCACTGATCCTCTACTCTGATTGGTGGATACATAATGTGAGAGGACTGTTCAAATGGGCAATATATCACACACACATACAGTACATACACACAAAACAAAACACATAGAGCCCCCACCAAAAGCATGGCCTAGGGCCACTTGCTTGATCGGGCCAGTAATGCAGTGTCACTAAACCTAACATTTGTTCTTCTTGTACATGTTTTATTATCTCTCTAAATAATTGTATAATAATTTGCCTTATTTGTCATTGTTTTTCAGCAAAAGTGTATTTATGAATTCATAGCTAAGTTATCTATTATATAAATACACCTAAGGTAACACTACCATATAGGGACTAATTCTCATTATTAACTAGTTGCGTGTTAGCATGCCTGTTTATTAGTAATTACAGAGCACATATTGCATCTTTAAAATAAAGTGTGCCAATATATACACACATGAGGACTGTTAAACTGCTCTTCCCAGTCTTAAATATGTGGTTTGTTGAGTCGCATGACTAACCTAGTCTAACCTTGCGTTAGACTAGCCTAGCGTTGGACACTTCATTTTTATTCTGATTTGAATAGCATTTCAGTGCACAGGGGAAGTAATGCAGGTTACTGTGGCCTAGAGGACATTTTTAGTAGGCAAAGATGATCCTGGTGGGTGTTGTCAGCTAATTTAGAAGGCTGTCAGTGTATGACTGATATCATGGGTAA
The DNA here is from genome assembly GCA_032359435.1 of Enteromius unitaeniatus. Taxonomy (NCBI): domain Eukaryota; kingdom Metazoa; phylum Chordata; class Actinopteri; order Cypriniformes; family Cyprinidae; genus Enteromius; species Enteromius unitaeniatus. The sequence goes on from JAUMHI010000061.1 coordinate 8,341,860, forward strand.
TGTGCACCGCACAAAGAGGTTACGTACCAAGAGACATGACAGTCCATCTTTCTCTTCGTTTCCTCTTTTCTCTTTCATTAAGCCCTTTGATGCTCAGTGAGTTACATGAAATTAAAGAATCTGTAATTTTAGCCTTGCTGAGTTAGGTTAACATATGATGGCTGGAGAGATCTTCGAATCATCTGGAGGTTGTTTCAGTGAGAATGCCCTCATTTGACACCTGCCAAGCATCAAAAATCACCCACTCACAGAGTTTAATGCTCCGGGGGCTGTTTACGTCATATGGGGTTGAGCATTTGTCTAAATCAGATGCTAATAGATGCATTTTGTACTGTGTTTCGTGTTTGTTTCAGCTGCAGAGGCTAAAGCGATCACTATCCTTCAAGACCAAGAGTCTGCGCAGCAAAAGTGCAGATAATTTCTTCCAACGGCCGATCGAGGATGTGAAGTTTCAAACCGAACTGCTCTCGGATGTCAGCAGCAGCACAGGCCATCTGAGCACCATCGGTGTGTCCGTCTCAGCGTCCCCAGCTATGTCACTTCCTCCACCACCCCCTCCACTGCCCACCGTAATCCCGGGCAACCTGCCCATCACAATCTGTTCTCCATCCCGCGCCCCTCGTCCGGCAGACCCCAACGCACACACGTTTCTAGAGCACATCTTTAAGAAGCCCCATTTCTGTGACGTCTGCAACCACATGATTGTAGGTAAGAGGACGTGTTTTATCTTTATGTCTTTGCGATCTCATTACAGAGAAAAAACGCACCAACAAAGCTGTGTTTGAGCTTGTTTAGACAGGGGAGGCTGTTTTGATCTCTAACATAATGATTATAGATTAGATGACTGAAGGCATAATCTTAAATATTCTATTACCCATCTGTTGTCCGGCCACCAGACACTAATGTTTTGTTACTGTGGACGACGACAAAACACAATGATTTGAGCATTTAGAGAGGGCTGAGCAATGATAGAGTGGCACTACGTAATGAGTTAAAGACTCCATGAGATAAAAATCGAATGATTGTGGCTGTTAGTCAATGTCTATTAGATTTAAGGTCATATGTGATTGCACTACTAAAAGCTTACAAAACTTGTAGCACATATACAGTCCACTACTGTTCACTAGTTCACTTTTTTTGAAAGAAATGTTCTTATACTCCCCCAGGCTGTGTTTATTTAGACGGGAAAAATTAGGGATGTAATGATTCACTCAACTTCACAATACTGCTTTTTTGGAAAATGTTTTAAAATGAGTTTTTAAAAAATCTGTGACCAAAATGTATTTTTATTGCTGGAAAGGGTAGTCAGAAGTAAATCAAACTGAGATATACTGCAGCCGAACGACAGCTTCATTCCCCATATTTATGCCCCCAAGAGGGTCATCTGTCCAAATTGGATTTTTCATTTTGTAATGACTCATGAGTTTATTCTTCAATTTGAAACAGTGAGATGGGTTTAAGATAAAGAGCTCTACTTATGTGGTGTTTAAAAGCATATGTGCTCAGCTAAGCCTGCATTATGGTATTTGTGGGTTTATCCTAGAAGGCAACAAGGTTGTGGCTCAGCTTTCAATTTGTGTGTGTGTGTGTGTGTGTGTGTTGTGGCGGACAGATGTCCACCTGTTTGAAAAGAGAAACCCATAGCACACACACATACACACACTTTAGTTCTCAATATCGACTTGTTGGTTATTAGTATACATATTACTGGCATATTGGTTTGTTAGTACTTTTAAAGCACATATTAGTGCCTTCTGTAATGTAATATTCTGTAATATATTCTGAATAGCGTTTTATGTTTTGAATGTGCAGTGTGTGTGAGAGAGAGGGAAAGTGTGTATCTGGTTGTGGCTGGCATATGGATCTGTCAGGCCTCATCACCTTTTTACCTCACTAACACTCCCTCAGAAGAGCACACTAATGAGGGCAGGGCTCCAGATCTCATCCTGGCACATCCATATGAAAAGGACATCAAGAGGCCAAATCATGCATTTCAAAGCTTTGTTCTGTATGTAGAGAAACCTGAGCTTACGCAGCATTAGATGAGGAATGATCTGTCGCCTCATTATCCCACAGCATTCTGATTACTGCCATGCAGGAAGGTGAATTTTATGACATCTCACCAGCTGTCTGGGAAAAAATAAGAAAGGTTAAGGCTGTAGTTCTTCTGCTTGTTTGTCGAGTCTCAATTTCCTGCTGTGACTAATGGGTCATTACTAAATAACAAACCGTGAAATCTCAGCATATGGATCGGATGTCAGGACACCCGTGTGTGACCCAAATCTTCCACAGGTAGATTAGATACCTGTTCACTTGTGTTCAACCCAAATCTCTACAGGTTGATTAAATACGAGCTCACATGCCATTGACCCAAATCTCTGCATTTTGATCAGATATCAGAATATCAGGACACCGGAATTAACTGGGTTTCAGCCTCACGTGCCTTTGTTTTCCGTGCTCATTTGTGACAGCCACTGGTTTGGTGAATGAGATATTTGAGCCAGTGATACAGATACCTGAGCTGTTGCTATGTTGTTTAGTTTCCAGAGTTTTTTTTCCTGTGGTTAAAGGTTTTGTATTTATAACTTGATTGATTAATTTACTTACTTAATTGGTTAACTTGGTTGCTTGCTTACTTACCATCATTCATTTTTAATTATTTAATTTTTTACCTTAACTTTTTAATGTTCTTTGCTTGTTATGTGTAGATTGTATTGTTTAAGTCTAGTCTCAGACGTTTAATCTTAAACTATGAAATCCATCATAAAATAGAAATCAGTATATATTTGAAATTAAACTATAATCATTTCAGTAGTTATTTTGTAAAGATTATACAAATTTTTACATACATATACAAAAAAAGTAAATAAAATAAAAAATCACAACCAATAATGATAATTTTTGGTTTTACTATTGTTCATTTTACTAACATTTTTTGGATGCATGTCTTTGTGCTGTTGAACAATTTTAGTGTACAAATTAAATAGAGAGTCTGTGTAAAATGTGTCTCTTTTAAAAGGCCAAAACTGAAGAAACCCCCACTAAACACCCACTCAGCTGTGTGGGTAAAAAACAAAAGGAATTTACCAAATGCTTGATGGTCAGTTGTGCAGCTATAAAGATATTTACTGACCATGCCTTTTATTCAGAATGAAAACTGTACAAGTGTGTTCTGTATTATTAATACTTCATATTGAGCTTATTTCAAAATGTCAGTCAGCAATTTGCAAAGCATTTTCTGGATCGGAGAGCAACACGTTTTTCATGCTGATGTTCTCTCTTGTTTGGCTAAAGCAGAGGCATCTATTTCTAAAGACACAGAAGCCATGCTGTATTTCGAAGTATAAAAGAAGACTTAGCATATTGGGAATATGGTTGGCTGTCTGTGTGGGTGGATTCTCATCCCATTGGGCAACTGATGACATTAACAACATTGGAATTAAGTCCACATAACATATCATGCAGCTTTTGCAAGTGTTGGGGAATGATGAAATCATTTCCTTCTTTTTCCCTCAGGTCACACAAGTCCGAAATAAAAACCAAACAATTTTTGACTTTGATAAAATATTCTAATATCACTTTTAGGCATTTTACTGAAACTTGGTGTGAATTGGATCTGAGTCCATGCCGTTTTAATTATAATTGTTCTGCCCTGCATCCCCTCTCAACCCAAGACAAAGTACTCAACACATAAATAGTCAATCATTAAACACATTAAAGATGCATTAAAGATTTTTTTCAATGGCTGAAGTGATCAGTACGGGGAGGCATGAGAGAGCCTGGATGGAGCATGTGATGTTTGATTAATCGATGGATGGCTGGAAGCAGCTTGTTGTAGCAGACAGGGGCAAATGAGCCCTGTGACAGATTCATTCTCACAACAGCGGGACCTTATGTTTTCACCCTATTAATCATTTCACATTCATATTTTATTATTCAAAACTAAATTTTAATTTATCATTTTAAATCTCAAAGTCACTCCAAAAGAGGAAAAATACACTTTTCTTTTCTTTGATCTTGTGTAGTTAAAAGGATATTTCACCCAAAATGAAAATTCTGTCATCATGTACTCATTTTCTATCTTTCTTTCTTCTGCAGAGCATGTGCAAAGATATTCTGCTTTAGCCAAACATAAAACATAAGAACATAAAAGAAGCTATTTCTCAAAATATCTTTTTTCTTTCTTTTCTTTTTTTCAGATTTCATTTAATGGACAAAAAAACCTCATACTTTTTAAAATATCTGTGTGTAAAGGATGACAGATTGTGGGTGAATAATCCTTTAAAAGCTATTACAGTGAAACATTCAGAGATACATATTTTGAAAAATCAGGTTCTGGAAACCTTGAATGAGCTGTAACTAATGCCGTGTTGCTTTGTTTGACCACCGTTATTTTTATACTTGAATAAATAATTGTAATGCAAGAGGGATTCTCTCCTGTAATTTTTTTAGCTTGCCAAGGGGGAGCAGGCAAGGTGTTCGGTAAGTCTGTTCTGTTTGATGATGAATTGAACTCTTTAGAAACCAAATGAACATAGATAACTCCCTTCACCCACCTCCAACCTCAACCCACCCTCTCCCTGCTTCTGCGCTCATAATGACTTATTCAGCACTCTCAGGAAATGCATATGATGAAGTGGCTCCTCGTGTGCTTTCCAGACCGATGCTTAATAGAATTTTCCCCCAGAGCGGTCAATATCAATACCCTTATTCTGTGATGGGATTTTTTGGTCGTTGTTTCTTGTTACTGTCACAGAAATATAGATTATGCTATTCTGTGTGTGCTGTTTTCCAGAGCTGTGCTATGCATGCTGTTGTTACTTGAATATAGTGGAAGAGGTTTTTACCAGTAGGTGGCTTTAATTTCAATAAAGTGCTGCTCGCTCTTGGGTAGCAGCTGGTAAGGTGACTTTAACACACTATAATTTCAGTAATTAGTATTTATTGTCTCACCACAACAAAATCTGTTTATGTTTATCCTGCACAGAGGCAGTTTTTGAATTTCTGAAAGCAATTAGGCCTGATTAATTCTCCATTACCCAAAGATCATCCAAAGAAGCATGCATCAAAGTGTTGCATAATTTGCCATGGGAAAAGCTGTTTATTTTGGTTAATGAAACACTCAGCTCTATCTGTAAGGAATAAAAGTAATTTTAATGTTAATATTTATATGTGTACCACCCTGAGTTACCATAATGGGACGAGTCAGAGGCATCTATGGTTTTTATTTTTATTTTATGGCACAAGAGTGTTGTTACTGGAGGAAGCAGAGAACTGATGTTACAACATAATCTTGGTAAATGTATTTTATTGTTTTGTTTGCAGTTTGACAGAACTTTAGAGTTTTATAGTGTGACTTCTGTGGAGAAAATCTACATTCTCTGCTTTCAAGTGAACACAAAATACGGCAAAATAAGACAAAGCATAGATGCATTGCAGTTTTTTCCTTTCTCAAAGTGCCTGAATCAAGAAAAGCGTGTCTCTGAATCCATGTTCTGAGCATCAGGTGTGGGGACAGCAAATAGTGAAACTGAGCAAATATAAGAGTAGGATTTTTGTTAGATAATAAGGGTGCTGTTTTATTGGATGGTTTCTTGTACATTTGTTCTCAAATTCTACGCTTTGCTATCGTTTGTCTTCAGCTGTTTCTGTTCAGCTTAGCATTAACACCTGCATTTTCCTGTACTACCAATAAGTGTGAATTCTGCAAGTGTTTCCAGGTCTGTAAAGACTTAATTTAATGATCTTCCTATAAGGGAAGAAGGCAAAAGAAGTGTAGGCCAGAATAATGACCAGCAACCTGAACGCTTGCAGAATTGCTCCCCCACACTCTTAAAAATAAATGTTCTTTATTGGCATCTTTAATTCCACGAAGAACCTTCAAAATCCATTAAACCTTTCCATTATGTAAAAGGATCTTTTCAGTGGGAAAACATCTTTCCATAACTCCAATGTTCTTCACCCTTTTGGAACATTTATTTTTAAGAGTGTTTAAGATTTAAACCCTTCAATAAGAACTGTTGACACAATAACATGGAATTCATTGTTAAACTGCTAATTAAGAATGAATTGTGGATGATAATAAACCAAGTATTGCTCTTGATATTAGAATTTCCCAAAAAACAAAACAGCCCATGTGGAAGTTCCTAACTCTTCCTTGTATTTATTGATCACTTTTTGTTGTTTAGCAGTAATATTTTGTATAACTAATAAGCTTTATGTTGAATAAGTTTGCTCTCAGAAGAGATTTTAACCTGATACTAACTGAATTTGACTTCGACTGCTAGGCACCAATGCTAAGCTGGGCCTCCGGTGCAAAGCCTGCAAGATGGGCATCCACCACAAGTGCCTGGATCGAGTTGGACAGCAGAGATGCATGGGGAAATTGGTGAGATATTTTTTACTTTGAGTGTTTTTTCCCTCACTTTGTTTGTTTTTGTTGATATTTGAGTACTCTTGGAAATTGAATGTGGAACTAAACAAGGATTTAATGTTTATGTTCATTTGTTGATCAGGTTGGCCAATGTTTGTTTATCGCATGAAGAGGTTTATTCAGACACGACTGAACAGATAGTGTTGCAATGAAAACACACTTTCTCCAGTCTCTGGAAAAAGTCTATAGTTACAATTTGCATTTTCACTTTCCTGGTGTTCCTCTCTGGCAGAAAAGGTGAAGATTTGTAGTGTGTCAGTGTAAAGATATGATACTCCTCACTGTGTTATTTTTGGTGATTTGAAGGTGTGATTCATCAGCCTGTCTTTTCCTTCCGTGAATTTATGTGCGAGTATGAATGTTAATGATTCTCCGGTGTGTACTGGAGAAAGTGAGAGAGAAGAAAGATGGGATAGTTGATACAGAATATCAAGATGCATCTATCATGTAAACACCTCTGTGCTTTTCTCAGGGGACTCACAAATCACGATTCACACGCCCCCCCCCCAACAAAAATGGCAAAAATGGAAAAGAGTGCTAAAATTTCCATTGCTTTTCCCATGGCTTCAGTGCAGTACGGGAGTGAGTCAAGTTTCTCAGAGAACGATTGAGTGACCTTGAGAACAAGTTCAGCTTTCTCGAAAACCTATTCTTTTGTAGAAAGAAGTCATAATGCTATGGCAGTACTGCTAAAATAATAGATTGGATTAATAATGAAATCAATATTTTTTTATATAGGCACTTTGTGCAGAATTGATCTTTAAAAGGGGCCATGACATGGATTTTGATTTGTTGTTTTAATACATTCTTTGAGGTTGACTTATAATGTTCATAAAAAAAACAATTGTAAAATGTTATAACAGTTTAAAATAACTTTACTGTATTTAAAAAATATTTGAAATTTTACTTATTACTATCGAATGATCCTTCAGAAATCATTCTAGTATGCACTTTTACTGTCTTTTATTCATTTTTGAAAGAAAAACACAACAGAGCTGTATGTAGTTTTTTATTCTTAGAACCCAGCACTACCGATTCTAGTACTATAGTATGAGATCATCATCAGCACAGGAAGTGGAAAAAATGCTGTGCTTGTACTTCAGACCGTTTGGTGGGTTGAGACAAGTCTCCCGATGATGTAGTGTGCTCTCACAGATGGAAAATATAGCTGTGGGGGGTCAGGATTAAAAAGAGAACAACTCCCCACAGGATTCGGCTCTAATTCCACTTTTGCTCTAAAGTAGACAAGCTGCTATTTTTAAACTCTGTTTATTTCTCTTGGCTTGTCTGATCAGTGAGAACCTTTGAGCTACAAGTGCTTTTCAGAAAAGAGTACTTTAATACCAGCGTGACATGAGCTGAGTCCTGATTGTTAGTCAACCATTATGTGCAAGTGATGGCGTAGCTATTACTGTTCTTTTAGTTGGTTAAGCAAATTAATGACATGGAAGTTCTTCGGTTGAGTCACTTGGTATGCTTTTGTTAAAGGAATAGTTCACCCAAAAATGAAAATGAACCCACATTTTACTCACTCTGAAGCCATCCTAGGTGTATATGACTTTCTTCTTTCAGACAAACACAGTCAGAGTTTTTAAAAATTGATCCTGGCTCTTCCAAACTTGGTGATGTGGGTGGATAGTGCCTATGCCTATTATTTTGCAACTCTGTAAATCAGATATATCTGCAAGTAAAGCGGATGGCTTTGGGGTGAGTTTCATTTTTTGGTGATCTATTCCTTTAAATGCATTTATTAGCATACACTTCAGTACTGAACATGCCACTTTACACGCTTCCCCAGTGAGCTCTTGGAGAAATGTGATGTAGTAGCACTAGAGAGCTTCTTTCTGGGTACAAGTGGTACTTTAATTAGTCCCCAACCTTACGAAGAAGTGTTCAAAGCAAGATTTGTGATGCTGATGGTGTAGACACCCTGCCTGCACTCAACACAACAAATACAAATAAGGGCATAGTGAGCCCAGCTTCCTTTTAGGGTTGTGTGCATTTGTGCTATTGAATGCTAATTAAGCCATAGGACCTTGTTTTTTATTGATTTGAACCACTGAATCCCAGTGTTAATATCTTAAATCTTGAAGGTATAAAATCATTTACCTCATTACCAGTTATTTATCTAAACCTACTGACTGCTATCAGACTAATTATTTATTAATCATTAAAGCGTATTCATGTTTTACCAGACATGAATCGAGTATACACCTTACATGAGAACATTATGTTTATCTAAAATATTGTATAATACTAAGAAATGAATAATCAATTATACCTCAATATTTGTTTGATGATATTTGATGCATATACTGTATATGTATTTGCTTTTTAATGGCTCAATGGAACCAAAACATCATTTAGCAATGTTTTTCCACAAATTATTTTTAAATGAACACATGAAGAGTCATATTTCATCATTTTCAATATTATGCACCAACGACAATGCATAATGAACAGCAAAATTTCCAAACTATTTATATATTATTATTGCTAAAGCTTTATTATTGCATGCCGGGATGTTCATTTTTAAGTGATGATGCAAATGAATTGTTAAATGAGATTTTTGTCAATTAACTGCAACAGCCAGTTTGAAGTTAATCTGACGTATTAGTTCAAACACTGTTTCGTGTCTGTTAGAATGACAAAACAGTCTAATGACAAAATCTGCATGAATTGCACTGGCCAAAAAGCCACATTCAATTTAATGCGATATTGAGTCTCCTTTCAGTTTGAATCTGAGCTGAGATCAAACATAGAGAGGCACTTTGCATGAAACCTTATTTATTTAAGGGGCCTAAAGTCCCAATGAAAGTAACAAACATATAATGTTTACATTTACATTTGTTTTTGATGTTAGTTATTTCATGATAATAAAGAACTAAAATTATTCTGATTGAGAGGAACTAGTGTTTTAAAGACTTGATTACCTTATTTAGCATAAATAGAGAGTTTTTTATCTGTGTTGCTCTCACTGAGGTTACAAAAATTCCCATGAAAATAATTATGGGTATAAAAAGGTAATTTAATACAACAATGAAATCCACTGATCCTGTTTATGTGATTGCAGCCCAAAGGTTTCCGGAGATACTCTAGTTCCCCTCTTCTGATTCAGGAACAGTTTGGCTGCATTAGGGAGGTGATGCCTATCGGTGAGCAACACGCAGGATTCATTTATGCTTTTACTTTTTTACACAATATGCCTTAGTATTACCAGCTTGATCATCCTGTTTTCTGATATTCTGTAGTATGTTGACATGTGTTTTGTCCTAGCCTGTGGCAGTAAAGTTGACCCGGTGTATGAGACTCTGAGATTTGGAACCTCTCTGGCACAAAAGACCAAGAGGACAAGTGGATCAGAGTCACCACAGAGAAACTCTGTAAGAAGCACTTGTTCAAAACTGTCCCATTTTCATACCTTTTAAAAATACATTACTCCAATCAAGAGTTTCTAAATTAATAATAAAAAAAAAAAAGAATTAATTTAAAAAAGTGTTGTATACAAATGTTTTTGAGAAGTGAATTTTAAAATATTTAAATTATATATATATATATATATAAAGTGCATTCAATTATATCTGTAATAGTGTAGATGTGTATGTGTGTGAGAGAGAGACTGGTCATAGTAAACATGCATTCATCATTTACCTGCAGGCAGTCTGCTTCAGTTTAAGATTTTTAAAAAGACTGATAATGCATTTTAAAATGTGTCTGTTTGGTTGCTTGTGCAGCGCCTGTGGAAAAAACGGTGATGATTATTATGATTCATTCAATAAAACACTTCAAGAAAATTCAATTTAATCTCTGCTCTCTGCTCAAGTTAGGTCCATTATTTCCTCTCTATACAAGACTTTTTTTTTTTTTGTTGTTCTATTAGAGGCATTATCACAGAGATGCAGTTTCTATTATAAAACAAGAATGTTGTCACCATAATGTTATTTATAGAAAAGTACTTTGTCCTCCGTTGTTTATTCGCAATTGTAGTACATTAATACAAAGTTTGTACTCATATTTATTATATCTGGGTGTGCATATGAATGTTTAAACCATCTTGTGTGCAGTTATTACGGTTGTAAAGGAATCTAAGGGGCCCAGATGTAATGTTTTACCGCTTGAAACAAACACAGGCACATACACACCCTGGAAGGAAGTGATGGTCAGCTTCAGATAATGCCTCTCTAAAGCAAATATGACCAAAAAAGGGAGAGAATAAGATGAAAGAGAGAGAGAAAAGACAGAGGACACAACATGACAGAATGAAGCCAGGATAAAATAAATCAAATTATTTGCAAAAGTTTGTATGGCATTTAATAGATGTAAATCTAAGATTAAGCAGTTAACATTAATCCTCTCATGTTTATCAGACAAAGACATTTCTTAGGGCATGTGTTTGTGAGAGAATTCATGTGTTGTTATCATTTGTTCAGACTAGTGACATGGCTCAGGTACCAGAAGAAAAGACAGCCCACAGCAGTCGAGCTCAACTTAACAGAAAATCCAGTGACAATGGTAAGATCAATGTTCCTCTTAGTTCTAAATAAGAATATAATTTTAATAAAATTATAAAAAAAAAATAATAATTATATTTAGTAATTTAATTCGTAAATTTCCTAATCATATAAATATAATATTTATGTATATTGTTAAAGTATGATTAAAATAACCGCCAGAAACCGCTCATGTGAATCTGATCTTTTAGCTCCAAACTGCCAGCTTTTGATTAGAAACATTGTTGAAACTCATTAGCGCTTTATCTAACATAATACACCATACAGGACAGACTGTGATAGTATCAGGGAGATGAATAGCCTTGATCGGGGTAGTCTCTGGATCATCTCAGACTGACCCCAGCTTCAGTGAATTCATGTGCCTATGATTGTGTGCGCTGGAAAGACAGACAAAGTATTCTCTGGTGCCACGTAGGTGCCAGCATGACAGAGAAATAGGTATTTTTTGATAATCAGTCCACTACAACTGCATCATTCATTTAACCTCATGCAAGGTTTATACTGTCATGATCAACAGTTTTTACTCATTGATTTTTCTTGTGTTGTGTGTTTCAGTTTTTACGCCCCTGGAGAATGGAACAGAACATTTTTATATTGCTGAAAGCAAATCAGAAGAATCCCCTGTAAGCATCATAACATCTGTAATATTTGTAACACTTTGTATAAGATTCATAATGTTATTAAGCCACTGTTCTGTATCTATGAGTCAGTGTAGCGCACCTAAGAATTTTGCTACCAAGAAGCTGTTGAAATTTCATTATTCTCTAAGAAAAAAAACATGTTTAGTTAATTGAATACACATTGTTTTGGAGTGCGTGTTGTCACACTTCTGTATATATAGTTAGTTTAGCAGAATTAAACAGTGAAGCTTAAATGAATTAAAATATATTAAAATAGAAAAAAAAATATTTTAAATGTGAATACTTTTATATAATATTACCAATTAAAAACCTTTTAAACCAATTAAAAAAGCAGCTACTGAGCTTTATATACAAGCCTAAACAACTAGTCCTGGTCTTCCTTGTTTGTTTATCTCTTAAAATCTTTTTTTTTTTTAGACAGAGACCATGATATTTCAGGCCTGAGGAAAATGATGCATTTTATAATGATGCTTAGTCAGAGTTTTAATTGTGTTGTGTCGATTCTTTCTGACGTTGATATGAGGCAGCTAGCTTCACTTCATTCACTCATGATTCTGAGTCAGGATTTAATCACATCTGAACTATTCTTAGGCCAGCTGAGTGTGTGTGCGCCTGCTCGCACTCACAATTTCCCAGGAGCTTGTGGAAAAAGTCCAAATTTAAGTAACACTATCTCTATCCAATATCTAAATCGCAGTGATGTCTGGATTGTGGAATCAATCTTTAACTATAACTACATCTTCCTGGCTTCAGAATCCTATTTTTTTAGACTGAGGAATATTCACCATACAATATACAATATTCAGCCCTGCATACTTTCTGTTGATTTGTAATGTCATTTGTAATTGTCTCTTCCTGTTTGTTAACTCTAGTCAAACAGAGAGTTAAAGAGGGACCCTCTGCAGCTCAATACTTACGTGGCTTTGTTTGAATTTAACCCCCAAGACAACCAAGACCTAGAAATGAGGTGAGAAGAATAAATTTTTCGCTTCTGTTTTTTTCCTTTTCTATATTTATTTAGTGGTATCAACAGCAGATGCTAGTTTTTTATTTAGTTACGGCTAGAGCAGTACTGAGTTCTTCAGCGTCACGGCTGATTTGAGTCTTCACACCTGTATCATGTGCTCATTTCCCTTTTCCTGCCCAATTAGTTTTGGGAAAGCACTTTACTTTTACGTTTAGCTCAGGGTTTTTTTAATATTCAGAAGCACACTTTTGTATAAACATGAATGTTGATGGCAAAATGTTTTAAATGTTTAGATGCTGACCTTGTGGTTAAAGGGATAGTTCACCCAAAAATGAAAATTATAGTTTATTTGCTTACCCCCAGGACATCCAAGATGAAGGTGACTTTGTTTCCTCAGCAGAACACAAACAAAGATTTTTAACTTTAACCGTGGCAGTCTGGTAGTCATTTAACTAACAGATAAAAATGATAAATTAATGAAAGTAAATGGTACACATTACCAAGTCTTTGCAATAAATTGCGGATGTGTAGGTTATTCAAAGCTGGCTGAATGTGGACTTGTGCATACAGTGCATTAAAGTGTAGCGTTATAAAGGTAAAGGCCTGTGAACATTTTAACCTGTGATTTTCCCAGAGGTTAAATTATAGTTGGTCTGGTACTCTGTCTGTGTGTTATAGTCCCTGCTGAGACGGATTCTGATTGCACACACATTTCTCTTTACAATCATTCACACAGTAGCATTTTTATTTCTTTAGGTTCAGATCTGATTCTCAGAACCTCAGCAGGAAGCTGAAACTGCAGATGACTGCTGACTTTGAATCTTTTTACGTGTGCAGTTTCATTCCAGCCGTATGAAAGGAAGCTATCGCTAAATTTGAGAAAAGCTTTTGATCATAAATTAATTCCAAAATTCATTTTCTACTATTGAAAGGGGATGTAATGACTAAATGTCTATCCTAATGCATTCCTTTCTCCCTCCAGACCCGGAGATCGTATCATCCTGGCAGATGACTCCAACGATGACTGGTGGAAGGTACGATTATTACACATTCGCAATTTGTTTGATAAAAAAAGACTTTAGCGGTTAAACCTTAATTGGCTCCAAAATGCGACCAACCTTTAAAGTGGTTCAGAATACAACAAAAACAAACAAAAAAAGTGCTGAATGAAAAATATGAAACAAATTTAATATCCTCTGACTGGATGGAATCTTTTAGCCCTGTTCAGACCATGAGTCCATATCCTGTTTTTATGAATCTGAGTGAAATCTGAATTCACTGATTGACTATCCACACTTTATATCACAACTGCTCACATGATTCGTGATTCGTGATTCGTGGATGTGTTGCGCTTTCGTTTTAGTATCTGCATTGGTTTCTATTGCAATGATGTTGTGTTGATATGGCTATGCTAATAACAACAACTGCAGTTCAGTTTGTAATACAGGTGTTGTTTTACAACATGACAACAACATGTTGCTGTAACAACATATATTATGTTTTATGAGGCAGCAGTAGAAATGTAGAAAGCTGTAACGAGCGGCTTTTTTCATGCTGCTGTCTGTCCGCTCAAAGAGGTGTATAGATCAGCAGTATATTGTCATTTTCCACTTGACTTGCTCTTCAGAACAACACAACCTTGTTTCTGCAAGGAGATTCAGCATGTTTTCTACAAACAACATCTGACGTGTTTACATGGCACTAGAAAGTCACATAGACAAAAAAGCTGCTCAAAATATGATTCAATCTCAGCAGTAATACTGAAATAGATTTCAAATACGATTTCAAACCACATTTAAATGTAGCTTGAAACAGATCTTGATTTTTTTACATTATTTTTGCTAAATAAGATCAGGTTGCAAATGGATATGTGCAAAAATCAGATTTGGACTGGTGGTCTGGGCAAAGGTCACAAATAGTCATTTGCAAATACATAAATAAACATTATGTGATTTTATAGAGCTATAATACTATTTATTATGGAGTTCACCACCAAATACTTGGCCAACTTGATATTTGGCTTGTTCCTTAACTGAATACATAGAAATTCTTAGGGACGAGTCAAAAGGAGAAAATGTGTAAACCATTTTTAGTGCTCTTCTCCAAGCAATTACAATTTCATGAGAACTGAAGCTTTCAAGCTTAAAAAGGACACAAAAGCACCATAAAAAATGAATGAAGTCTACATGTATTTTATCGTACGTGTGCCGTATACCAGCCCAAATTCTGATGCTGTGTGATAGCTTTGTGTGAGAAACAGACCAACATCTGTGTTTAGATTTCTGTTCTTGTGTATTTTCCTAACAATTCCAGGGTGTGATTGAAGATAGAATAGGTTTTTTCCCAGCATCCTTTGCGCATCCGGTGAGGGCGGGCGACCGGGTGTTTAGATGTAACCGAACCTTTATTGGCTGTAAGGAGCAAGGGCAGATCACCCTGAAGGAGGGCCAAGTGAGTATAGCCTCTAATAATTTCCAGCTTGGATTTTCGCCACAAACCACTTGATAATGCCACCGTATTGACATACTTTCAGATTTGTGTCAGCGGTGAGGATGAACACAATGGCTTTATCAGAGTAGCCAGCGGAAAAAAGAGAGGATTCATGCCCTGTGACGTCCTGGAGAATATATGAAGTGAAAGAAGAGAGAAGAGATGGCTCGTTAAAAGAAAAGGAAAGACCATGGCGATGACTTTCCAGCACTGCCTCTGTGACTGTTTGAATGGTCTGTGGGTCCGCCTGTAGGGTGAGCAGACGCTGGGGGGCTCGTCAAGAGGGTCAGAACAGCCCTGTTCTAACCTCTGTCTCCCTCAGTGACGAAGGAAGAATGTACAATGATTCCCAAGGGTATTTGGACATCTAAGTTGCACCTAAAAATTTCGATATTTAATTTCTCTAACTAACAAACCGTACCATCTGCAAACAAATGCTGCCAGAGCTTATCAGAACTAACGCTAGTTTTGTAAGCATTTTTTCAACCCATACTTGCTGAATAAAATCCAATACTTGTTTCTTACTAAGTTGAGATGATGGATCCAAACATAGTGCCTGTTTTCCTCTAGTTTTTTAAAGTTAGTTATCATTTAAAACCTAAACTTACATTAAGTAAAAAAAAATGCTTGATGTTTTTATATCTAATCGTTTTGACGTCTAGCTTAATTGTCCAAATACTTCTTGGGGCTGTTGTTTGTGTGTTTCATTAACTGCTGAATGTCAGTGTGTCTATTTAATTTATTGACTGTTAGTGTAGGGGGTCGTCAACCACAGCACTTTTCACTATAAACTATTCAATATAGAATCAAAACTCACATTGTTTTGAAATATCTTTATTGTTAAGACAACATATTTAATGCTTCATATATTTCCATAAAATCCAATACATGTCATAATACAATAATGCTACCTAATATATGTACTTTTTTAAGCCATTATTTCCAATAAATTTGTTGGTGTATTTTGTTCTTTGTAATACTTTCACAATGACTTTAACTGGCACTCCCAAAATGTTATTTTCCACTCATTCGTCTGAGAACAGATCAGATCTCAGCTGTGTCAGGAAGTGTTTTTTGATGTTTTTTTTTTTTTCTGAATTGAAAGCAGAACATGCACATTCCTTGATCAAACACAATCTCTGGGCTGTGATAAAAGCATGTGGACAAGGGTTTCAGCAAACAGATCTTTTTTTTAATGTCCTAGTGTGTTCAGATGTCTCTTAAACATATGTGTGCTACATGTCATCTTTTCTAAATATCTGTTATTATTAAGACATTTTAATTTAGAAAAAAGAAACATAATGAATCTAAATAAAGCAGATGTGTTTATTGCTACACCATTACAGCAGGTATGACTGAATAAAATTATAACAGTAAAGATTTTTTTAATTAATGTTTTTATTATTATTTATTTGAGTCTATTCATTGAAGAAAAGGCATCATGTATTGTCCATTTATATGATACATAATCTGTCTCTTCATAATCTGTCTCTTTATAAGATGTCTCATGAATATAATTTAACTCATCTTGTCTGGTCTTTTATGATTTTAATTTGAGCTAAATGACGCTGGCGTATTGTACAGCATCATGATATTGCTGTGTATATACTTTATGTACAGAATTAAAGTTTATTTATTGATCTATTTATTGGCCTGTGCCTTTGTGGAATTGTTCAATCAAATATAAATGTATGCTGAAAATGTGCTCAATTCCAAGCCATTCAAGATGTACAGTGGTGGCCAAAGTTATTAGAACAGTGTTTTCACCAGCTAAAAAGGGTTTTAAGTCAGCTATCTTGTTCAGTAGTGTGTCAGAAATATTATTAATTTGTACTCCACACAGAGATCTGATCTCATCATCATCAAATCTGTGTGGAATGACTTGAAGAAACAGAACAAACTGATAAAGCAAATCTATTTATGAAAAAATTTTGAGAGGATCCTCATTTTACAGCATTTTTACATAAGTGCATAAAATGTGTAACAATATATTGCTAGTACATTTAATAGACAGATTGCTAATTTAAAACAAATTACAATGTACAAAAGTGGCCTAGCAACGAGACAAACACTATATTTTTACTATAATGAAAATGAGTTAATACACCAAATAAAAACGCAAACGATTTATAGGCTAAGAAAAAAACCTTTTGACTTATGACACGCATTTTTGGCTTGCAGATAATACGCAGTTTTCACGTGCATAGGCTACAAAATGTGTTGTCATATGCAGTTTTCACATAGGTTACGTGACACACAACTACCCCACAACCCTAAACTCATCCTTCATGTAGCATAAACACGCCAAGGTCCTTTTTTGCGTATCTATAGACTAACACGAGTTTATTTTTTGATCCTGCGTACTATTTATACGCACATTCATGAGATGTAGATAATATTGTAATACTAATGCGTAACCTACTAATAGTAAAAGTTATGTAAAAAAAAAGTTGAACTTACGAGTGCGTAAGGTAGGCCTAGTACTAGATCAGAATAAAAGCGTGTACATGTTCAGCATCATTACACCAATCAGTACAAAGAGAGGCGCTGTACTGTCTGACGGCTACAGGGGGAATTGGCTAAATGAGCTGAGAGCAGACATTGTTCATCACTGACTCCAGTTTGGCCATCGTCCTTTTCTGTGTCACTGCCGTCAGCGAGTCTGAAGTGCACCTGGTAATAGAGTTGGCCTCCTTAAATAGTTTGAGCAGATGCCTGGAAAGGTCTGAGCTGTTGTTGTTCATGCAGCTAACACAGACTGGAAGAACATCTCCGTGGGTTCGCCGGTGCCATTCAAAACAATGCAAAGTTTACATGTGCACTGTGCAAGTTCCACCTTTATGCTGTTTTTTCTTGATACTGGAACATAAATTCTCCAGGGCATCATTGGTCCAATTGCCTACAAATGAAGAAAAAAAATGGATGGTGACAGAGATCGAAACATGATTAAAATCCCTGAAGGCAGTATTTGGGGTTTCTATGGAGGGAATATGCACTCATATAAAAGTAATTTTGCTTTGTTTATGTGCAGATTACATATTATTCATGCTTTGAGGAGAATATTAACATATATAAACTAATGTTTCCTAGTGTTTAGGAGCCACATCGGTTTGTATTTTGCCTTTTAAATCATAGACTAAATATGGTAACAAGTGTCTGTATGATAGATACAAAACTACTCCAATCATGCATGCATGCTAATTTAATTTAATTATGGATTCCAGTAATGTGGAATAGTGAGAAGAAAGACTTACAGTCATATTTGTCACTATCAAAATAGCCTATTTGATTAAGAGAGTTTAACAAGTGCCATGCCATTTGAATTTTTATTTGATAACTGAATTAATTGTATGTGACAGAAAATATGATGTTTTTAAAATAAAGATTATAGCAGTAATTTTTAAAAAGAAAAGATTATTTTGGTCTTTCTCCTTAAACATAAGCCCCCTTTTTCACAGACAAGGCTTAAGTCTATAGTCCTAGACTTGACTAGTCTAAATTGTTTTGACTGAACAAAACCTGCACTGGCTGATCTTAAAATATATCAGTGCCTTTCTTTAGCCTTAAGATCCACACAAGTAATGTTTTTTCTAAGGTATGTTTATAAAAATTATTTAAATGTCCTAATTGAACTATGGCTTAATCCTGGCTTAAGTTCTACTTAAAAAAAAAATCTTGCATAAAAAAACCCTGCCAAATTATCTTACTCCGCCCTAAGGACTGATGCCTGGATGAGCGACAAAGCCCTTTTTTTGATTCAGAACACAAATAAAGATATTTTAAATGAAACCTGCAGGATTTCTGGCCATTGATCAGTGAACATAAACAGAAAGTTTGGACTACACCACATGAAGCATATTTAGTTCACTTTATGGATTAGATCTCTAGGTAAAGTTTTTGCAGTATCAAAGTTGTGGTCGCAAAAAAGGTTTTTGAACTAACCCTGTAATAAAAGAATGTTGCTATGATCCATATGCATCTTGTGTCTGTTCACTTGTGCTCATCCAAGATGCATGCTAATGCCAGGTGTGAACAGAGCCACTGTGTGACTACACAATCAAATTAGTAGAATTTTTCCATATCGCCGTCATTCTTTTTTTTTTTTTTTGTCTGGGCCTTTCCCAAGCCTTTTAAGGACACGATTAACCTGGGCATCAGATGTAAAGGAGGATGAAACTGATGTTCAAGGTAAGACCAATATTTTTAGAATAAGATTTTCTATTTTCATTCATTATCTATATTCTGTGTTCATGCATTTTTGCTAAAGCTGTCATATCTGCTTTTTAGTATACTGCATCAATTTGATTCCACCATCACAATAAGGCTGCAAAAGACCTTGAAAAAAATGTCCTATCAAGCTTAAAAACATCTCTGAAGAGGTACATTTCTGTCACTACCTATTGTCTGATTAAAAATATTGCCTGATGTGGTATGCACAAAACTAATATAAATCAAATCAATTGGAAAGCTGACCTTAATTGCTGTGGGCTGTATTAAAATTACAAATCTAACACTACAAACTGTGTACTTTTAACACTAGATAGATTGAGACCATATATATGATCTTTAGTAGTGTTAAAATTGACACTTTACTGATATCTACTATACGGTAGAGCTTACTTTGATAAAGAACAAATCTATCAAAAGGAAGAGATGTGAGAGATTTTTCCCCCATCTCTGTGTCTGCTGTCGCCATGAGGGATTTGGGCATTTCCAGTTTTCATCTGACAGCAGCAGTTTACAAACATCAGTCGATCACACTGAAGAAATAACACTGCTGGTCACTCATCAGATTATAGGGTCAAACAAGCAATCAGTGAAGTAGGGATGAAACCATAGTGTTGTTGTGAATAGGGTAGGGGTTAAAGAACAGAAATATAGCCAAATATATGAGAAATAAAAAAAAAATTATTTATCATATTATGTAAAATCAAGTGTTACCGTATGGTTGATATGTTAGTAAGACATGCTATAGCATATGCAGCTGTTAAACAGATGCTTAAATAGAATTATTTTCTTTGTGAAGCCTGAAGGTTAATGTTAACTTAAGGTTAACTTAACTTATTAAGGTTAATTGTACCCAAGATGCTAAAAAAAGTTAAAGGAATGTTTATTATTGCAAAACATTTAATTAAATAGATGGACTGACATCTCAACTGTAATGCATAAAAAGCATAAATGTAAAATGTTCTGGACGCTATTTATTAGCTGTCTACTAATAATAATAATTTTTAATAATTAAAAATAATAATTTTTTTTAGATGTGAACATAAAGGGTGTCAACGGTGGTGTCTCTACTTCCCTTATTTACCATATAAATGGAGTACTCAGGCATAACAGCAGACAGCTGTCCATACTGATATTGAGGACCAACACAGAGATGATAAAAGCACTTGTTTTTCTCTTCTGTTTTGTTTCAGGTGAGATTCGCTCTTGTATTCTTGTAGTGTAAAATTAACACTTAACAAAACCCAGGATTCCAAATACATATCCTTTTTATTTATTTATCACTTTAGTAATTGTTTTGTAAAATAGTTTTCTGGGTTTTTTCCCCCAGTCCTTTTAAATGTTATTTCATTCTTATTTAATATCAGTTTATATAGACTTTTCATATTTAGACAATTACAAACAATGTACATTTATAATACAAAATGAGCTCTTTTATGGCATGCGAATGAACTGAATTATTGCTATGCTAATTCCTATATCATTCACTGAGTGTTCCCTAATGTGAATGTAATTGTCATACGTCCGTTTATGTACCGGTTGTAACTTCTGATGTTCAGGCATTTCAGATGTTCAAATGGGAACGTCTCAGCTCACTGACCATCTGAATCCTGTGAAGGAGATGGAGTACAGTTATCATGATGACAAAGCAATGGAGAACAAACCGGTAAAATAAAGTGTATTCACTTACTGTGACAAAAAATGCTAAATACACATTTCTTACCATTAACGGTATTTCCCTTTATCTCTCACTCAGGCTATAAGTTGTGGTATTTGTAAGTTCATTCTAAGAAGAGTGATACAATTTATTGGAAAAAATTCTTCTCAGGTTTGTAACACATTTGAACTTAAGCATATACTATTTTCAAAGTTAAATGTTTTCTCTTGTTCTTGATATTTTCTCATCTTTTTGCAGGAGCAGATAAATCAGAAGCTTGATAAGATTTGTCAAAAGATACCAATAAAGGGTTGTAATACTTTTTTGAAGAAATATAAAGATAAACTTGTGGCTGCTCTGCTCTCTGGAGACAGAGCAAGCATAATCTGTATAAAGTTAAAAATGTGCAAATCTCCACCAGTACAGTAATGTGAATGCTTTAAGCATAGAATTGGGTTGCCATTTATGTTGTATTTTGTTACATGTGAATAAATTTAAAGCTCAATAATAATCAGTTCCAATGTGTTTGTTTTCTTGGGATAACCAAGAGTGTCCTCTACTCTATAACTACTTTTAACTGTGTGTGTGTGTGTGTGTTTAAAAATAGTGTGTTTCAGCATATGTAAGTGATACAGTGAACACATTATTAAATTCTAACCAAGAGAAAATCTCCCTAGTTTCACCACCAGTTCGCTACTGGAAAATATGGTAAAAACACGTAAAACATTTTTTTTGAAGAATTTCTGTCTTATAAAATTGTTTAAAAAGATTTACAAATTCTCGACAGATGATAAAGCAATAATGTGAGGAGTCATTTCTTTTCATTAATTTACTGACCCTAAAAATTCACCAGGTTAAAAAGATTGTGGTAGAAAAAAAAGAGAGAAAAGAATTAGAATCTAAATGATTAAATCATAATCAAAAGAAAAGAAAGTCTTGATTACCCAAGTCAGAACAAATGGTACTACAAATGGACATGAAATAAACCTTAACATTCATCCTAAGTTACTAAATCTTTGGGAAACCATGATAAATCATTAGTCACTTCCACTTCAATCAACTACATACCAAAGAAAACAATCTGTTCTCATTGAGCTTATGCTTATCAGCAACTTTCCACTACAGAAGACTGGCACATACAGCTCTTTGTAGCTGTAACACTTAAAGATTGATTTAGCTCTCTTTTTTTAAAAGATAGTGATGGCATGCTTCTCCAGAACTTTTAGGATTTAACATTTTTAAAAGATGAATCTACTTTTTTATTTTACTGCAATTGGCAAATTGCTTCTGCTGCATATTTCTTTTGTCAATTGCTTGCTAAAAGAAAAACAGCAAATACAGTTATTCTAAAACAAAACAACCAAAAAAAAGCCTTACAAAGCAACAACAAAAAAGCAGACGTTTAGCACTGTGGTGTTGTGGGATTGCTTACATTTTTGTCAGCACCTAACAGGACACGAATAAGCATTTCAACTTTCCAGGTGAAAGGACGTCTAACGCATTTTCCCACATATTTTAAGTGCAGGTTTTCTTGTATTCTCTTTATGATAAAAGTCTAAATACTGTGGCACATGCAAGAATTGTCATCCTCACATTACAATGACTTCACATGCATGATTTTGTGAACTTTCATACTATTGTGTCACATTTTTTTACTCAGCTCAGGCTCTTCTTGTGGCTTTTCTTAGATAAGGAGAGAGAGACACAGAGAGAGAGAGAGACACACAGAGAGAGAGAGAGAGAGAGAGAGAGGCTGGTCAGTTAAAGAAGTCAAATAGGAAAGTGAGAAAGAATCAATACCTGATGATTTTAAAAGTATCTGAAACCATGTTGCCAATCTTATATTTTGTTTTTCTGATCTCTTGCTCAGGTAAGATACAATCACAATATTCCTAAAAATTTTAGGCTTTGGTTTGTATACTACGGCGTCATGAAAACTTTATCAACATTCAGTGTGTGTGAATTGCATTGTTTGTTTCTTGAAAAGCTCTAGCAAGGAGTAAAAATGAAGCTCTTTCTGTTTGGCGGGATCCAGAGATTATTTCACATTCTGAAAGCTTAAACCGTTTGATGGACGGCCATGGAAATGACCTACTGGTATGTACAACACTGTGTCATTTATATGATGTCATACAAATTGCTGAATATCATTTTTCAGATAGTTTTTTAAATTTTGTATCCCATACCTCACATTCAGAAAGCTCGGCCAAACATTATCTTCTGTTGTGTGTGCCAAGAAGCTATAAAACAGGCTAAAGAAAAAGTCTATCAAAAGATGACACAGGTAACATTTAGCTCAAAAGTCAGTCTTAATCTGGTGTAAAGTTTGTGTTTAGCCACTTTAAGCATTACAACAAATGAGTATTATAACGTAATAGTAAGAAGTTGTAACATCAATGTGAAAGTATTCACTTAACAGCTGTCACAAAAGGGCATCGTTTTAATTACATTTGTGAAAGACAATGTTCAAGGCAATTGTTTAATAAAAAAAAAATCCATATATAATTTGACACATTATAATTGATATAATTTAAAAATTATTTTTTTAAAAAGTAAGGAATAAAGATAAAAACAAACAAGTGGAAATGAAATAAATAGTCATTGGCTAACAGAAGTTGAAGAGAAGAGTTTGTTTTGAAATTTCTGAATTCTGAATCCTGTTCATTCTTTTACAGAATATAAACCATGCCTGTTACAAATTCATAGAGGCATTTCGAAAGAAATGCCTTAAGTATGCTGTGAAATATCGGGACATCATACTGCACAAGCTCTTCCCTGGTGGGAGTCCAAGGGGCACGTGTTTGAAGATAAAGTTATGTTAATAACAACTGTGACAATGGCTGTCAAAGGGATACTTTTACATTGACTGGTACTAGCTCATTTTAAATGTTTTTACATTAATAAAGCTGTTTTTTATTCTATGGTAGAAAATATTGAAGTGTTAGTTCATATCAATCCACTGCCATGTGTATTTGTATTTACATTTTTTTTCCATTGATTTCATTTTTCTTAAAATGAGCCCTGTTGAGTCTACTGTTTTTCTGCTTTCAGGAAATCAATAAAACATGCGGTAAATGGATTAGGTTTTTACGTTCCCTCTGCTTTTCTATAGCCAACAGCTACAAAATGGCAATAATGCGTGCTCTTTTTCCTGGACGTACTATTATGGGCACCTGCAGAGTGCTGAAGTTATGTGACCGAAAGAAGAGCAAAAAATGCAGTTAATCGGAGAAGCCTATAAAATGTTCTAATAAATTGATGTTTATTGTACAGGAGATAATGTTTTGGGGAGTCCTTTGTAATGTTTAAGATTGTGTTGTTTTATATCAAATACGAATTCTCATGTTATTTTCTCATTATGGTTGTTTTATGTTGACGGTAATACATTTTGTCTGCTCATAAATCTTGTCTCTCATTTTGTAAAGACATACAAGGTCCAATAGGTCATGTCATAGTGTGAAGAAGGACCAGGCAGGGAAGAATCCATTTGCAGCGTCTTTAATAGAGTAGTCATACAGGCTGTGTCAGAAACCATTAAACCATAATCAGAGTTGAGATACATGGGCAAAGTTCAGGACAGGCAGCAAACAATCAGCAAGGGAATAAACAGTCCAGGGTCGATCAAAACTCACTTTAGGGAAACGCTCAGATAAAAGACAGCCGTGGCAAATCAAGACATCGCGCTGAATATGGTTTGATTCTGGCTTTTATGTGTGTGTGTGTGATCAGTACGTGGGTGTGGTGATGAGGTAATATAATGATAATGACCAGGTATGGTTTCCCATACTAGGAATTTGTGCTCTGTATTTAACCCATCCAAGTGCACACACACAGCAGTGAGAAG
>JAUMHI010000061.1:8388966-8402319 GCA_032359435.1 Enteromius unitaeniatus
GTCTCTCACACGTGTTTCCCGTGGAGCGGACGGACGCACGCGGAATCGTAAGATGGCGGCGGATAGAGGCCGAGCTGCGCTACCCTGCGCTTTCAGCCCTAAACCACACCAGTTCCTGGCTCTCTTCGCACAGGACGGGAGACTGCGCATCTGGAACACCGACAGCAAAACTCTGCAACAGGAATACGTGCCTTCCGCGCACCTGAGCGCAGCCTGTACCTGTGTGACATGGGGACCATGCCGAACTGCTCAGGTATCGCGCAGTGTTTGGGGGCAGTCGGGGATGCGGCCTGTGTGACTCGGTGCACCACTGCGCTCTGTATTTATCCTGAAAGTGATCATAAAACTAAGCACGGGTTGTTTAGGAATATCGGTTTTGGGTGCTTCAGAGCTGTGTTCGCGGAGCACGCAGCGCACATGTGTGGCACATGTTCAGACACAGGCCTCGAGACCCGCAGGGCCTGCACGAAATTCATCATTAAAACATTTAAAAATAGCTAAAATAATGGCAATAGCGCGACCGCATGCCTATTTTGTGGTTTGTTAGCATTGTTTTATTTGTCTGTTGGTTGTCGGTGGCTAATAACGTAGGCAGAATAACTTGGAGAAAGTGATGATTCCGTGTAAGTTACTTTTGTAATCCAAAATCACGTCAACTTGTCAGTGTTAGTATATTGTAGTTTTATTAATAACCAGTGTTTTGTTCATATTAAATGTCACTTTGGATAACACATGGGCACATCATGGTAGCGCGACCTTTAACTTGTTGCTCTTGTAAAAGTATCTTTCAACGATTACAAACTTTTGATCAGGTTGTGATCAACCTGTGTGTATTTATATTTATTAACACGCAAGAACGTCGTTGATTCTAGAGCGTGTTGGATAAAGTTGGCCATAAACAGCTTTGAGAAGTCATTCTTCCATTGTTGACTTTACTAGTAACACAGCAAATGTTTGACCAGGAGTTATTTTCCGATATCAAACTTTCACTTGGCACTAGTATGTTCGTTTACTTGGTACTAGTTGGTACTTGATCAAGATTCGCTGTTCATTAGCTCTACTACTTGTAACAT
Organism: Enteromius unitaeniatus; assembly: GCA_032359435.1. NCBI lineage: Eukaryota > Metazoa > Chordata > Actinopteri > Cypriniformes > Cyprinidae > Enteromius > Enteromius unitaeniatus. The sequence goes on from JAUMHI010000061.1 coordinate 8,390,040, forward strand.
ATACACTACACACATAGTTCTGTTTCAGTTGTCGTAGTACAAACTGAATAGAAGCTAGTGATTATTTAATGGACTTTACTGTTAGCTAGAGATCAGTATTAATACTTTTTAGTATTAATTTACTTGTAAAATTGGAAAAGGTACCATTAAGGCATGAAATAGTGGACTCTTATAGAGTTCCCAGTAATAAATTGCATGTATTTTATTTTTTTAACCAGTAACAAAGTATTTTTATGTTCCAGTATGCGCTGAATAATTAAGTGAAACTTTGAAAGAGTATTTTTTTTCTCTTTTCTGTAGGATTTAACTAAAAGGCAGCACAATTTGTCTTTTTACAATGATAAATACTGCTTTATGTTTGTGCTTTAGGAGTTGCCACAGAGGAAGAGGAGGAAATGTGATGCCGGGTCAGCACCTGAGCAGTCAGATCTTTTGGCGATGGGCACTGCTGCTGGGTCCATCCTCATCTACAGTACAGTGAAGGGAGACCTTCATTGCACTCTGGTAAGAAATTATCTCCTTATGCTGGTCCTTAATAAATGTGACTAGTGTAACTCTATTTGTTGGTGGTTTGTAGAAGCAAAGTGGCACACATTACCTAGATGCTTGTATAGTTTTGTAGTAACACAAGGGAGAAAGGAGGTTCATCTAAAGGTGAAATTAGGAATGTTAATGATGTCTTAACCTGTCAGGAGGGAGGTCACACTGAACCAGTCAACAGTGTCCAGTGGCATCCAGAAGGCTCTTTGTTATACAGCGGCTCAGACGACACACACATAGCGGAGTGGGACCTGCAGACAGGAAAAGTTTGTGGGTGAGTCTGTGCAGCTGTGTGTTGAATGTGCGGTGACCGATGCTTTATCCAGCATAGTAAAGTTGTTTGTGATTTATTAACAAACGTGACTGTTCTGTGTTTAGCAAATGGAAGGCAGACAGATCAGCTGTCAGCAGCCTGTGTATTAGTCCAGATGGAAAGCTCCTGCTGTCGGCGGGAATGACCATCAAGATGTGGAACCTGGAGACTAAGGAAATGTACAGGGTGAGTTGGATCTCTGTGTTCCTGACCTCAGATAAATGAAAACAGAAGAGTTTCAGATTTAACAATGAAATGACCCAAATTTGTAGAGATTCACAGGTCATTCTACCATGGTAACGACCCTGTGTTTTGCCACAACACGACCCCCAGACAGTAATGGGATGTACTTCTTGTCAGGGGCAGCTCATGACAGGCTCCTGAGTGTGTGGTAAGTTTATAGAGTCTATGACAATTATTTATAATTTGTGTATAATTCAGTATTACAGTTTGTCCATAATGAGATTATTAGGATCAAAGTGTATTTCCACTTTTTTGGTTTCTAATTCTACTACTTTTTTTTTTTTTTTTTTTTTTTTTTAATCAGTGTTGTGCAAAATATGTGTAAAACCTATTTGCTATTTATTGCCATTATCTTGGCTAAGTCTATATAAAGTATTTTGAAGTTGAATTGCAAAGGCAGTTTTTCTTTAAATCACATTTTGCTAATATTAGGTTATAAATGGGTAAAATGTCATGTAAATGTTTATGTATTTTGAAGCATATTTCCAATGCAGTCTTTGTAAGCATACAGTTTTTATATGCTTGTGTGACTATTTATTCGCTTAATATATTGAACTCTGTTCATTTATTTTTGGACTGTGAAACATAATTAGAACTTATTTAAAGTTTGTAGAAATCTGAGGCCTGAAAGACTGAAATCTTATTTGCTTCTCTCTATGCTCATCAGGCAGGTACGGTCCGATGGCAAAGACAAGAACTCTGTGGTGTCCTTTACTCTGTCAGATGAACCCCAACACATAGACCTTCAGACATCCAACTCCAAAGATGAGGTCAGGATTTATTGAGGGGGATTGTTTTTTTACTATAATTATCAGTGATTTTGGCTTATGAAGATCTGACAGCTGTCTGTGTGTTTTTCAGGCTGTGAGGTTAGCAGTGGTGTGTAAGGATGGGCAGCTTCATCTCTTTGAGCACTTTCTCAATGGGTAAGTTTGTGCATCCTGTATTAATCAGTATGACTTACTGCATTCTTCAAGGGGGTCATTTACCCAAAAATAAGAATTGTGTTATTACTTGCCCTCATATTATTCCAAACATGTAAGACCTTGTTTATTTTCTTATCACAAATTAAGATATTTTTAATGAATTCTGAGAGCTCTCTGACCCTCCCATAAGCGGCAAGGGTCCTTCAGGGCTCTAGACAAATTTTTTGCACCGGTGCACCAAAGTTTTCATATAGGCAATATTGACTTATTATTAGTGACTGATTAACTAACACCGTGTCTACAACGAACGCGACAGTTGTTGCAAAGCCCAATTTATACTTCTGCGTTGAACCTACACCATAGCCTAAACAGAGATGTGCAGGCATACGCAGTACCTGATGTGCACCTCTCCAAAAGTGTAACAGCGTGTAAATTCTATGCGGACCGCAAGTGTTGTGATTAGTCTGCTAGAACCCCTTGTACTTAAGTCATGTCTGTTTTAATGAGCACTTTCAAATATTTTAATGATAAACCTTATTATTTAAAATAAAACAAAGCAAAGAACAAGTGTCTTATCATTTATTATACTACATAACTTATACATCAGTAGTTGTAAATAACAAATAATGTATATCTGCTGTGGTACAAGTCCTTGAAAACAGAAGTATAAATCAGCCTTAAGTCTGTCTACACTGAACGTGACAAAGTGACAGTTTTATGAATTATGAAACTTGTGTCAGTACGTCATAAATAGAATGCAGCATTATTTTTCTGTCGGGAATGTCATGCTGAATAGGTTCTGTTGTATTTTGTTGCGCCATGCACTCCGGTCAGACGTAGACACGGTGTAACAATCTGATCTGAAAAAGTGTTGGTGCCTTAAACGATTTTTGGATGAATCAGGCCGTAACTTAACATTCTTAATGAAAAAAAATTACAATCGTTATTTTCATCTTCTTTCATCATCTGTGGCAAAAATACAATAGACCCTATTTTGGTATCTATTCTGAATGCAGTGCGATGCGACAAATTCCGTCGGCTTGGTGAGTCCCGGCCTTGATGTGTGTTGAACCACAGGGAATTTTTTTTTCCCTCAAACAGCTGGTCGCAGTGGTGCAACCTCCATTTTTGTATTTTTACTTTTTTTTTTTTTTTTTTGTCGCACCATTGAGAAATTAGGTCGCACTCTAGAGCCCTGTCCTTGCACGATCAAGGCTCAAAAATGTGGCAGCGATGGTTTAACCGTCATTTTACAAAGCTTCGAGAATACACTTTGTGTGCAAAGAAAACAAAAAATGACTTTATTTAACAATTTGTCTCTTGCATGTGACCCTGCAGCGCCCTTTTTACATAAACAGCGTATGTATGCAGGGGCCTGTTCCATAAAACAAGTTTACCAAATAAGACAGGCTTATGGCAGATAGTCAAATAACTGGCAATAAGTCAGACTAACTGAAATAAACCTGGTTTATACTCTAATCTTGGTTTATGGAACAGGCCCCAGATTTGTTGTTTACGTAAACACACACATAAAGTGCTTCTGACATAGAACAGCATACATTATTTTCAGTGAATACTGTCCAAAAAGCCATCAGGGTGATGAGGAGTAGATGAATTGTTGAACCACTGATGTAATATGGATTGTTTTAACAATGTCCTTGCTACATTTCTGGATTTTGATCATGTTAGGATCCTTGTAATCTCAGCCTCAGATGTCACGCCCACGGAGCGTTGGCTGAACGTCTGATGCAAATGGTACACTTTTCTGGAAACACTTCAGCAGTGTCGAAGTCGTCATCTGATTGGTTGAATTTGAGCGGATTTCCGGGGGGCGGGAGTGTGTATTTTCGGTCCACCGGGAAACAAAGCGCAGATGTGTAATTGCGGGAAAAAAACTGTTGTGTTTACATGAGTGACGATAAGCATTTATTAAGATCAGTTAAACATTGGATTCTTAAAAGTATGCGATCCAATTTTACTAGTTGTGTGTCCCCTCGTATCTATTATGGAAGATCAAGTGAAGTACCTGAGAAGGGGATATCATCCGCATTTGCTGGCAAACGTGAAACAACAGACGCTGAAATCGGAGCTGGCCGATTCAGTATTGTGTTCGTTTCTCCAGAATTACTTGTGGGTGTTACAAAGTGGAGAGATATGCTTCAAACAGCTGTTTATGGCAAGCGTCTCATCGGATTTTCAATGCTGACTGACTTGTTGCACGCCATTTTGTTGTTGTGGGGACATTTCCACACCCCGAAACGTGACGCTGAACGAAACAAACTATGACATGTTTGACATGTCGGTCAAACGGCCTTATGGGCGGTCCTTGCCAAAGAAAGCTGCTATGAAATCGAGACCTTCAGCCGTCAATCTGAAGGTCTGGCTACGCGAGACTAGGATCCTTGCTGTTTATGAATTCATGTTCACCACACAAATATTAGTTTGTTTATAGGTTTAGAACAACATGAGGGTAATTAATAACAGAATTATCGTTTGAACTCTGAACTTTTGTCAGTGAAGCTCATGTTGATATATTTCTCTCATAGGCCGTGTAAGAAGCCGCTGTCTCCAGTGTGTTCCCTGCAGGTGTCCACTATGAAGGGAGACTCACCTGTTCCTGTCCCTCTGCTCGCAGCAGCTCTGTGTGCTGACAGACAAAACCTAATGCTGGCATACGGACATCACCTGCAGCCTGTCATGGAGAAAACTGTAATTTCATCAAAAACCTTTTATTACTGGGATTTTACTTATTGAGTTGGTCAATCATACTGACGTGCCGTCTCTTCCCACAGCCTTTTAACACATCAGAGAGACATGTATGCTTAGACAGAGATATATATGGCACTCTTTCTCTCTCTGTAAACACGGCTGTCTCCAAGGTAAGCGTTTCTGCCTACAATATTTAAGTCTTTTTATGAAGTATGCACTACTGTTCAAGTAGTAAAAAAGTTTGGTGCCAACCAAGGCTGCATTATTTGTTAAAAAAATGCAGTAAATTGAAAAATAATAATAATTTTACTTTATTTTAATATTATAAAATGTAATTTATTTCTGTGACATTAAGGTTAAATTTCAGAAGCTATTTTGCAAAAAGTGCGCATTTGGAAAAAAGTATTAATTTACTAAATCTCATTGACCCCAAATATTTGTGTGTGCATCATCTTTTAGGTGAAGACACCAGTTGTTAGCAAAAAGAGCATGGTTTTAATGCCAGGACTTCCGGGACACAAGGCACAAATCAAATTAACTCCCAATGATGCAGCAAAGAGGAAAAAAGAGGACAGTAAAACAGAGGTAAAGTTCATTACATTTACTTAAAATCATGCTAAGATTTTTCCCACCAACAAGAGTTAACTTAAGGACTTTCTTTAATTTAATTAATCAAAATCTTCTTCATCTTATTGTAGATTTCCATTGAGGAGCAGTTAAATAAGATTGAGTTGAGTGCCGCAGGCAAGGGTGATGGTACAGGCTCATCCTCCCTGCAGACGAACAATTTTGCTGTACTGCTTGTGCAGGGACTGGAGAGCAAAGATGAGCAGATCCTTGCCGTAAGTTACACATCTTGCTACAAAATTATGAAATATGACCACTTGAATGAACTGGGAGACAAAATTGTCTATGCGTGTTGTTAACATTCTCGTTTTTCTGTTTTGTTTCGAACAGAAAGTTTTCCAAACCAAAAAAGAGTTTTTGATAAAGAACACTGTTGCCCATTTGCCACCTCTGGCTGTCCTGCCACTGCTGGAAGAGGTATTTTGTCATTCTGACATTAAATGTTTATGATGTCTGTGTGTATGCACTTATATTAGCATTCAAAGTTCAGGATCAGTAAGATTTATTTTTTTTTAAATATTAAAAGAGTAGACGTTTAGAGTAAAATTTAGCATTTCCTTAAAGGAAGGAATTACTTTGTAAAACATTTTTTAAAAATGTGTTAAAAAGTGTTCATTTTATTTCAATTTAATTAAAATTTCGAATTGTTTTGTACTTGTTTCTGTAGCTGTACAGAAGACTGCAGGGGCATCCATTTGCGTAAGTAATTTTCATTTCTATAGGTTTTTATTAGAGATGCACCAATTGACCGGCTAGTGATCGGAATCGTCAGGCAGTAAAAGTAGATATTTGTTAGTAAGCTTAGTTATTGTTAGTAAGTTAGTTATATATTTCTACATTGTCAAGGTGCAGAGCACTTTTTGTTGTCAGAAGATCTGTAATGTTTATTGATTTATTATTTATTTTATTATAAAAAATGTAACTATATTAATGTTAGTTATATACTGGAACCTACTTTATACCTTACAAGCACTTTATTTTTTTGTTTTAATTATTTTGTTGTGAGAAGATCCTGTAAAGTTTAATTTATTTTATGATTTTTTTTTTTCAATGAATATCGTATGCTTTCATTACAAAGAATCTGAATCGGCCGGTCACGCTTACTGTAAAATCGGAATCTGCCAAGAAATTTGCATTCGGTGCATCTCTAGTTTTTATTTACTTTTAATATTTAAATATTTCAAACCCTTCATAACATGATTTTCTCTGTGCAGGGCTCTGCTTATAGTTCAGTGGTTTAAGGCTGTACTTACACAACACACCGCATACTTGTCTTCGGTAAGTCTGTGAGCATCTATATGTTACAAATATGCATAATCCGGATCTTAATGTTGTGACGGTGCATTTTTTTTTTTTTTTTGTCTTGATTCCACCGATGTAGGGTTCCTCATTTGGTCTATTCATCTTGTTTCCCCACAGATGCCGGATCTAGTATCTCAGCTGCGCAGCATCTACCATGGAATTGAGAGCAGGGTGAAGTTATATCATCAGCTCACAAGACTCCATGGCAAATTGTACTTGCTCATGACACAAGTAAGTTGCTCAAACACATGCATCTATAACAGATGTAAATCACTGCTTTGCTTTTTTTAAATTTATTTAAATTCTGTGGGTGTTTTTTCTGCTACTAGGTGGAAACAAAAAGCAGCAGCGTTGTTAACTTTTCTCGCCAAGCACAGCTGGTTTATGAAGAAGGTAAAGAACTTTTTCCCTTTTTTTTCCAAGTTACCAGAACCAATTTTTTTGCAGTAAAATAAAAGCATGAAATAACTAAAGACTCCTTAAGAAATTTTTGTTCTGTGTGTAAGCTATTTATCTCGTTAATTGACCTGTTTTTTTTATCTGATTATTATTTTTTTAAATGTTGACATGGCAAAAAAGTAATAGAATAAATTAATTTCTCTACAGAGTCTACAGATGAGGAGGAAGGCTCAGAAGATGAAGGGCGTCCTGAGGAAGACTCAGATGTAAGAGATGCTCTCAGTTCTTGTGCATGCAATGTGGAGTTATGGGATTGTACTCATGCTAATTTGTCTTTTCAGGACTGGGAAGAGGATGAGGCAGCAATGGACATTACGGAAGGCAAAAAGAACCACAAAAATGAGGATGAGGACATGAATGAGGACTCAAAAGCGAATGGTGATTCAGATCTGGACCCGGAGAATGAGAGTGAGGAAGAATAATACCCAAACTGGCCACAGGATTCAAAAAAAGGACCCTTTATACATTTTATTTTTCATTTTGTTGAATTTTATTGTAACAAAACAGGTTTATGTTTTATAGAATTTCGATAACCTTTGAGGCCTGGACTTTTGGTTGTCTTTCTCAGAACGGTCATAAGGGTGTGAAAGCTCTTGACCAAGACTGACAGCTCCTTGTGCGGAAAGCGCACACCTGCGTTTGAGGTCCATTCGAGTCGCTTTTCCTTTGACTTGAAACTGCCTCTGTTTCGTTGACCAGCTATTATAGTATTCTGTGGGATTGATTCCTAAACCACACCCCCCTGTATCCCTCTGCCCGGCTGCATCCTTAATAGTGTGTTGGACGTCCGTGAGGTCTGAGCATATGACAATATCATAATCATGCCCTTCAGCACTCTCCTCTGTACACATCTTTATGTTATGCTGCCATTACTCCGTCACAGTCATTTCTCATGTTTGAATTCTGTGTCCTGTGTGGTTTTTCAGATGAGGGTATTTTTACACTCTGTGCAGTCATGACCCGGTTCTCGGTCTTGAGAACAGATAATGTGAACCTCTCCCAGTACAACATGAATCTTAAAAACAGTCCCAGAGGCGTGTATGTTTAAATATACAGTGGTTGCAGTGAGCGTCAACCAATACTTTTCATGCAAACAATATATCGGCAACTATTGTACAATTTAAATAATAAATACTGTTTTGTTCTCATCTCTTATTTGGATTCATACTTCAATGTTTTCTTTCCTGGCTCAAAATATCAGAAAATGTTTAAATGCAATTTAGCTCAGAGTGTAGTGTCAACACAAACCTGCCACTGCAAACATCGAAGATCTCTTGGCTGAATACATTTAGCGGTTTCTAGATAAATCACTTATTTCACACAAAAAGTTTTTTTATTTAATTGAAAAATTATTAATTTATAACACACAAAGTGGGAAATGGACTGGGAATTGTTTATCAGGAAGTTATCCGTTAATTTTAAGATCCCTTCTGTTTGTATAGAGACAAACCAATGCAGTTCAAAATTAAAATGCAAACACCTGTTAAAACTTTTTGTGCTTATTTTTTTGGGGGGTGTGTTTTCATCTGCATTTTTAGATAACTTTACAAATATTTAAAATGTGTCACCAGGGGGCTGTTCCATGAAACAAGATTAGAGTACAAACCAGGCTTATTTTGGTTAGTCGGGCTTATTGTCAGTAGATTTGTTACAAAATAAGTCAGACTAACTGAAATTAGCCTGGCTTATTTGGTAAACTTGTTTTATGGAACAGGCCACTGAACTACACTGCTCAAAAAAAATAAAATTAAACGGAAAAACTAAAATAACACATCCTAGATCTGAATGAAATATTCTTATTAAATAATTTCTTCTTTACATAGTTGAATGCGCGACAGCAAAATCACAAAAATGATCAATGGAAATCAAATTTACAATAACTCTATCTATTTATGTAATCGGGTACCATTTGCAAGTGCCATTTCTGTGAAATCATTTCCTAAATCCTTAACCAGAGGAGGTGTAAATGTATAGATTATAAATAAAAGGATTAAATGGGTCAATAATTATTTGTGTTTAATCAAACTCGATTTCGTGTTCCGCTCAAAGCTGCGCAGCTGCTGTCCTCCAGAGGGCGTCAGAGCGTCTCCTGAGGATGAACACTAGGGGGCGTCTCTGTGTATCTTTCATCACACGTGTCAGTTGTTTAACGCCCGCAGTTCACCAGACTGCTACACACAGGACAATCACAGCTCTCCGACTGCACTGTACACAGCTGCGAGTTCTCAGACTGTAAGTTTACACTAATTATTCTCAAGTTTGTTTGTTCGACTAATAGGCTACATTAGCTATACATGTATAGATTATCGTTCATGTACGTTTTTTAAAGTTTACAGTCTTCTATAGTTAGGTTTGTGAACAGAGTCACGTTAAGTTAATTGACTGTTTAAAATCGTCGGGGGTTGTATCGTTATAAAAACTGCTTCTATATTTATTTCGTTTAAAAGTGGAAATTTATGCCTGAATTTAAATTTATGGCTTTTTTAATACTTTTTTTTTAAATATTTGATTGTCTTGTTTGATGTAATTGTTGTTTATTCATAACTACTTTAATCATATAAAAAAATATAAAATATGTTAAGTTGCCTGAAATTTAACCATTTCATTTTAAGTTTAAGCTAAATGCTTCATTAACCTATACATCTCTCATTGAAATGTATAAAGTGCGAAAATAGTGGTATAAAAGTTCATCCATCTTTCTAAGGGGGCTTCTCATAATTCTGCCAGAAAAAGTTCTAATAATGTTAATGTAATAAATCTGGTACAATATTACTTGTGTTCGTTTGATAGTATTGTATTTGTTATACTTCTATATTTTGAATAGTTTTTGCCATTAGAGTAGCCTTAGATGCTGATAAGCCATCAAAAAATATACTACTACTACTTAAGACCCCCTGTTTTAATAAAACTTTGACTCATCACAGAAGCCTTATAGTTCTTTGTATAATAGAAACCACGCAATGAATATGTTTTGTAACGCCATGTTTCTTTTGTCTCTCTTTCTGCTCCCCTCCCTTTCAGGTGAGAGGTATTCAGGTGAGATAACCTGAGCGCTCACGGGTGCCATGAATTGGGCTTTTCTTCAGGGTCTCTTGAGTGGGGTCAACAAGTACTCCACCGTATTCGGCCGTGTCTGGCTGTCCATAGTCTTTCTTTTCAGGGTCATGGTCTTCGTCGTAGCTGCGGAGAAGGTATGGGGCGACGAGCAGAAAGACTTTGCCTGTAACACTGCTCAGCCTGGCTGCCATAATGTTTGCTACGACCACTTCTTCCCAGTGTCCCACATACGTCTGTGGGCGCTGCAGCTCATCTTCGTCACCTGTCCGTCGTTCCTCGTGGTGCTGCATGTGGCCTACCGCGACGAACGTGAGCGGAAGCACCGCATCAAATACGGCGAGGGCTGTGAGCGATTGTACGCCAACACCGGAAAGAAGCGCGGCGGTCTTTGGTGGACATACGTCCTCTCGCTGGTTTTTAAAATGGGAGTGGATGCAACCTTCGTGTATCTCCTGTATCACATCTATGAAGGCTATGATTTCCCCACCTTGGTGAAGTGTTCTGAGCGTCCCTGCCCCAATGTGGTGGATTGCTTCATCTCTCGGCCTACAGAGAAGCGGATCTTCACCATCTTCATGGTGGTGACAAGTCTGGTGTGCATCTTGCTCTCCCTCTGCGAAATCCTCTACCTGGTGTGCAAACGCTGCTTTGAATGTATTCACAAGATGCAGGGATCACGGCAGATACACAAGGCAAGGTCTATTGCCAACATGAGGAGCTCAAATGCTCATTTAGATACAAACAGCAAGAAACTGGTGAGCAAATGCCAACCAGCGCCAGCATACAGTGTGGTCATCTCTTCCTAAAAAACACTTCCTAACTTGGATAATACTTTTACTCAAAGTGGAACTCCGAGAGATGGAAAGTGTTCCTCATGTTCAACACCATGTGACCTCAAACATGGCTAACTCCGTGGACGGTTGGTAGTTGAGGAAGAAGCTTGTATGCTTACCCTATATCCACTGGATCTTTTAGCTGGAAAGTTGTGGCCTGATAAACAACATTGTATATTTGAAATATTTATAGGGGTCGAAATGTCAACATTCAGAATGACGCAGTCTTTAGTTTGACTAAAGCAAGTCTCTTCAGGGTTTTGGGTGTGGTGTGGCGTCTGTTAGGCCAAGATCCAGAACACCAACCCCAGCGGGCACTTTAAACTATGCAAATACAAAACACATGGTATAAGCCCAGGTAATTACAATAATTACTATTAATTACATCGTTTTTTTAAAGGACACTAACAAGCAAAACGTTACTGCAAATTATGTTAAATCAAATTTGCTTCACATATTTTTTTTCAGAAGAAACCAAAAAGTATAATTAATTGACTGTAGAAGCCTGTTTTTAACTGAGGCTGATGATACACTGAGCAATTTTTTAAGGGCTACTATAGGAAATGTTGCAATAAATGGTTAAGCAGGTGAGACACAGGCCCAAGACATATCTAAATGATCAAGAAAGAAATTTCTGAATTGAAAAGTGCTCAAGCAACATTGCTCAAAAAAAGTTGCCCAGTGCATCATCAGCCTGAGTAATTCTGACTTCATAACTCACAACGTGACTTGAACAATACAGTTCACTCAAAAATGAAAATTCTGTCATCATTTACTCATCCTTGCCTCGTATTAAACCTGTAAAACTTTCTTTTTATATTTGAACAACGTTTCAACAGGGTTGAACGTGAAACTGTGCAAAACAACACTAAACACTGATGGCTTTCATGGTATGCATGGATGTCACTGGTTTGTCACTAATGTTAGAGCAAGTAAATGATGACAAAATTTTCATTAAATTTTAAACTTTATATGGTGCAATGGGACTTATGTCTTGCAACTGCAACAATGCAATGGGACTCTGTCATATGGATTTTTTGAACTGTTAAACTTTATCTGACAATAATTTAAGTTTTATACATTTTTTTGCTCTGAAGTGGAAACAGCATGCTGAGATACATCACATTCAAACGTCTACATTTCTTCATATATTTACAACCAGCAAATGCTGTTTTCACAGGCTCCCCAAATCCACCTAGATATTGAACCCTAATTTATACTTAAATTAGAATGTAAATTTAAATTTGTTCATATTTGTAAACAAACAAAAC
>JAUMHI010000061.1:8402419-8414709 GCA_032359435.1 Enteromius unitaeniatus
TAATTTCTGCTGAGTCACTATTTTGTATATTAGTTGGTGTGTATGCATATGCTAATGTGTGCTTAAATGGTGGTCCTCCAATGTATTGTCTTCCAAGAATTTGCAGTATTTAAAACATCAGGATTTTTTTTGATAAATGCTCAACACTGCCAGATGATCAAATTCAAATAAGGCCATTTTGCCTCTGTGTGTGTATGAGAGAGTTTTTCATTCACTGATAAACATATCCAGAAAAGTAAACATCCTCCGAGGTTAGAAATTCTGTTTGTATGCTACCCTTTCAACATTCTTTCCTAATTACTGTTTGGAGTTGTTTACATTTTGCGATGCATTAAAATCTGCTTTTTATTTTCTTACAATCTGCGGCTCGTTTAAATCGATGGATGCAGGCGAAAACTTTTACTTGATGGCTAAATGGCATGTGACTATAGAGCAAGAAAATGACAAGAATGAAAATACCTGAGATAAACATGATGTGCTTTGTCGGCATGACATTTCATTTGGATTCACACCAAGTTTGAAAATTGCAAGACAGAATGATGCAAATGTTCTTATTTAATTTTTCAATGCTCTTCAGCTAATAAATGAACATATACATATGTGTAGGTATGCATATGTGTGTGTGTGTGTGTCTGTGTATACACACACACACACACACACACACTCACATATAATGAATTTATAACAGTGGTTTTCCAGAAGTTCTCTTAGTGTTGGGGCATTTGGCCAATCCAGTCTATAAATGTTCAGATGCCTTTTGCACTGTGGAATAACAAACCACTTTTCTTAAACAAATCCTAGGGCTGTTTTGAAATGGATTGTATTTCAGGTGTATTCCTGTTACACCATTCAGTCTTTACTCTTTTGAGTACACAAAGCGCCTCAAGACAACAAAAACGTCCACCCGGTTTCATGACCAATGGTTTGGCTTGTCTCTGTTTTTTGATATCTCCATAACCTCTGTACAGTGAAAGGCAGGGTAGATGTAGTCAATTCATGTCAAAGCAGGTTTTTGTGAGTCACATCTACATTCTTAAGGCGGGGAAGCCAATCAGACGAGTCCTTTTCCTTTTTTTTACGCAACCAACATTCCACTCCCTTTTCATTGTGCTTTTGTTTCCTCTCGGTCTCTTTTCATCATCATTAAGGACACTTTACTCCATAAATATCAGCATATACAATTGCTAACCATATGTACTATATATGGACTTAGCAAACCTTGTGCATGTTTAACTAATATTTTCGTAAAACTCAGTATGCAAATCCAATTAAAGTTAACCATTCCCCCACATAAATAAGTGTAAACCAGTTTAAAAAAAAACTTAACAACAGACTTGCCCAATCTGGTTCAGTCTTCAACCGTGTTTCATAATGTTTCCCCTTGCTGAACAAACAAGTTCAGACAGAACACATGGCCTGAATAACTCAAAGCAGGCATGAGTTCCTGTAAGACATTAAAAACACACTGAGGGGAAGACTGGGATGAGGATCTCATGACAAAATTAGAGAGAGCAATTTATAAAACTACAGCGCTTTTTATACTTGATTCAGAGAATGAATCACCATCATCCTGTTTTAGGAGTGAGTCAGAGGACTTCACACGTGTGACCGACAATCATTTCTCAAGCTTTGGTGAAAAATAACCACACAGACTTTTAAGTTTAGGAATACTCCACTTCTGGGTTACTTGGAAGCAAACAGTCTTTCATATTACCAGCACGAGTCCATTAGACTCCCTCCACTAGCTAAAACTAAAAAGGAGAATCAAGCTTAGATTAATTCATATCCAGTCCAAAGAGCCTCTAATGAGGATTTCCTGCATCCCAGACCTAATCCACAAGTTACTTGAAACACATTAACTTTAATTACACCAAATAATTAGTACCGGATTCTAGGCACAAACACTAAAAAGGTGGCTTAAAAAATGTTTCCAGTATGTCTCCAAAGACCCACGACAAGTTTCTAAGTAACAAAAACATTTCTAAAGCTGTTGTTCAGGGTGAGGTGTGGTCCTTACGTGACTACGGAGAACAGGCTTTCATGGACAAGTTCGAACATGGAGAAGCCGCCTGCAGACGTTGGCAACACCACAAACCACTAACACGCAGTGTGTACTTGACAGAGCTGTCCAAACAAAGGGAGTCTTATTTATTGTACAATAAGATGGAAAATGTTACTAGGCTGCACAGGCAAGGGTTTACTATTTGTCGCATAAAATACAATGCAGTACCATAATATTAACATTATACTAAAAAAGGTTTTTATGGAGTCATATTACAGTCATTACAGACTTAACACTGTAACTTCATAAACAGAAGTCTTCTGTTCCCTACAATGCACCTTTAAGACAATAGAGGCCAGACAGAAAGGCATAATGATTTTGAGAGAGAATTTTACATACAAATTTGTATTTAATAAGCTTGCTATCTTTGAATTAAGAGGTTTATAGCAAAGCTATCCTCTAGTCTGGATACTGAACTCCACCCTCACTGAGGCGTGTTACCAAACCAGATCCACAGAGAAGCCAAACAGAGGCTTTTAGAGAAGAGTTTAACAGCCGATGAATTCCAAGAGAAAAGATACATCCCAAGTAAGTAGTAAACATTGTTTTTGTGAATTTTAGAAGCGATTGTTCAAATGACGATCAACTCGTCAAAATTCGCGCTAAAAAGTGTATTTTCGAACATCTTCGTTTCCGTTCACTTTGACCTGTCACTTGTACTGGATCAAAGAGATTTTTCTCATTAGTAATTAAGGGCATAGTGGTTGAAGTATAGCCTGATCTAGCAATTAAATTTGCGTGTAAGGTTGTTCTCGGTTGATTAAAAGAAAGTGAAATCTATATTTAGCATTTTATATATCTATATTTTATGCGCTGTTTTAATATGGTACATTCTTTCAATATGTCTGCGTTTACAAAAGAAGAAAACAACTGAAGTAGTTGATAATTACAGTGCAGGAGAAAAACTGCCATGGACAATTAAAACAACAACCGCTGGAAAAGAAAAGAAATTAAAGACACAGATTTAACTAACTTTAAAAGGAAAGCGGTTTGACTCTGATTACAGTTTACACAGATCAGCCGTAGATTCAACACAAGTGAAGGTACTTAAATATCATCAGATGGCACTTTCATTCGTTTGAGGAAAACATGTGGAGGTTGTGTATTAAAGCCCTAAATTGATACAAAAAAGATCAATGTTTTATTTTTGCCTTTCCGATGATAATTAATGGCTTGATGGCCTGTCCTGCATGAGGCTTTTATGATTTGAGCATACACCATTCTAAAGGGATAGTTCACACACAACTAACTAAATAAAATTGTCATCATTTACACACCTTTATGTCCATTTAAACCTGTTAATCATATTTATATCATATCATACCATGAATGTTTAATAAAAGTGATTGTTTCGACTTGTGCACTATATACTTTAAGTCTTTTGAAGTCATATAATAGCATTCTGTGACTAACAGACTGAAAATTAAGTAATTATTCACTTTAATCCACTTTATTGAGCAAATGCTCTGCTAATTGCTGTGATCAGATCACAGAATAAGATTCAGGAAGAATCGATACGAAATCAGGAAGGATCAGTTCACTTAATGAAAAAAAAAAACATTCGGGGCAAATTCACCGTAATTCATTTATAAGATAAGATTTAGAAAAGAGTTGCGCTTTTAAAAAATCACCTTTTCAGTATATTGGAATAACATAAGGGTGAGGAACCTATCCCACCATGTTGTTTTCACATACAAGAGGTTGTTTTGAATGAGTTCATTCTTTTATTTTTTCTTCTTCTTCAGTTTTTTCCAACTTCAGGTTGCTGTATTCTTCATCTGAGTGTTAAAGAGGATCAGAAGAACAAAGTGTGACTTGGCCTTGCTCTGAGCCATGGACTGGAAGACTTTTCAAGCCCTGCTCAGTGGGGTGAATAAATACTCCACTGCATTTGGCCGAATCTGGCTCTCGGTGGTTTTTGTGTTCAGGGTGATGGTTTACGTTGTAGCGGCTGAGAGAGTTTGGGGCGATGAGCAGAAAGACTTTGACTGCAACACCAAGCAGCCGGGCTGTGCAAACGTCTGCTACGACTACTTCTTTCCCATTTCCCACATCCGTCTGTGGGCCCTGCAGCTCATCTTCGTCACCTGTCCATCGCTGATGGTGGTAATGCATGTGAAGTACCGCGATGAGCGTGAACGTAAGTACCGTGAGAAGCACGGCGATTCAACCAAGCTCTACGACAACACTGGGAAGAAACACGGTGGACTGTGGTGGACGTACCTGATAAGCCTTTTTGCCAAGACTGCCATTGAGATCGCCTTCCTGTACATCCTCCATCACATTTATGACAGTTTCTACCTGCCACGGCTGGTGAAGTGTGAGGTCCAGCCATGTCCCAACGTTGTGGACTGTTACATCGGGCGGCCCACAGAGAAAAGAGTCTTCACCTACTTCATGGTTGGAGCTTCAGCGCTTTGCATAGTGCTCAGTGTCTGTGAGATCATCTACTTGATCTCGAAACGCGTCATTCGATGCGCCAACAAGTGTAAGAGGCACCAAAGAAGCAACACACCGCTTAACGGACGATTTCGAGACGAGGACAGCAACTGCACCCTTCCTTTGCATGAAATGGAAAAGTCAAAACACGACTTTATGTCAGAATATAAACCTGGGTCTAAACCACAGTTTAAAAATGAACTCAAGCCAACATTTAAACCGGCCTACAGATTGAGTATAGACATGAGAGCTTCTGCTCCAAACCTCTCAGTACCCATGTACAAGATGAAGTCTGATATACTTTGAAGAATGCTTCCATGTCTCCTTCTCCATCAAGCATTCCCAAAGTGATCTGGGGGCAAAAAACAAGCTTTGATTATCTGAACAGTCTCAAAGACTTTCATCGCCCATCAAACTGCCAGTCTTGGGTGTTTGCTATTTGGCAGATGGTTCCTGAAATTCTATATGCCAGATTTCAAAAACATTTGCCTTGGAAACAGCAGGGACTTAAGATGAAACCTGGAGTGCCTAGTTCCTTCAGGCTTCGACTCCAGTACTGCATAACTGCCATGATAACAAGAATTAATGGGTACTGAATGCATTGCTCTATGATTCATTTCTCTCATTTATTTCTTAAAAAGAACAAAGGTGAAAACCCATGAAAAAGCTCAAGAGTTATCAAATAACCAGAAAGGCTTTCATGGTGAACACACCTTGCACACAAAAACCCAACTCCACCTTCACACGCACACGAAAAGATAGGAGGAAGAGTGGAGTTCATTGTATGTAAGAAAACGTAATGACATAGCTTCATAGATGTCATTGTTTACCGTGTCTCATTTCTCAATGTCCTGGTATTTTTTTTTACGGAGATCAGAACAAAGTTTAAGCTGTTTCAACTTTTTTCATATAGATCATAGTGAATGTTTATATGCAAACACACCTGAACTTTTATCTGAATTGAATTCTTAAGCTGGAAAAATGAGAGGTATATAAAATATTACACAATGTCCATAAGATGGGCAATCAGGGAATGTTTTTCTTCCATTATTTGTTTACAAGTTTACTGTAGACTCGCCTCATATGACATACACTTGGCAAGCATTTGTAAGAATCTGACGTTGTTCAGACTTGCTGTTAAGATTGTGTGACCTATTTGAACTGAGATTTTTCATAATGCTGCACACCCTGCCTTAGCATCAAATAACTGCACTGCACTGACATACCTTAAGAACTTTAATTTAATTGTGGAGTTCTTTTGTATTAATATTTGATGATATTGTAAACCAGGGGCCTGTTTCACAAAACAAGTTTAGCAAATAAGCCAGGCTTATTTCAGTTCATATGATGTGTTGTCGGTTGATTCAGTTCAAAATTAGTCAGATTAACTGAAATAAGCCTGTCTTATTTAGCAAACTTGTTTTATGAAACAGGCGCCAGGAAGCTTTTAAAGTTTATTAATTTTGATACTGTATGAATAAAGTACAAAACTAGGCAATTTGTGACATGTTAAAGATCATTTTAATGTGAAAAACAAATAGCTTTTAGTGGAAACAGATTTAAGGAAGTGTATAAACAACTCCAATTAACTGAGAACATGGAACTTGACGATTGTTATTCAAAACCCTTTGTCAGACCTTATGTAACACTGATCAATTTACACTGGTCTATTTCAAATCTTTGCAAAACCATTTGAATGTTTGGGGTCACCAAGATTCTTAATACTTTTAGTCAGCAAGGTTGCTTTAAATTAGTCAAAAGTGACAGTAAAGACTCATTTTGATACAAAAATAGTTAAAATAGGTGCTTTTTAAGCCTTCTATTCATCAATACGCTATTAGAAAAATGAGACATGGGTTGGAAAAACAACACTAAACTCTTGAACTTTTTTCAGCTGTGTTTCTTGTGCACCAAATCAGCATATCAGAATGATTTCTAAAGAATCATGTGCCACTGATAGGGTTAGTGAGTGTCTTTCACAATCATTAAAAAAAAACAACTTACTGACCCCAAACTTTTCACAGTGGGATTCTTTGTCCATGCTTCCAGTAAGTTTGTTTTAACTGTTTTAAAACAATTTAACTGTTATTAGATAGCATCTGAATGGATCAAAATCTCTGGAATGTATCAAAACGCCTACTTAAGAAAGTATGGACATATACACTTTTTTTATTCATAAAGAGATAATAATATACTAAATACTATTTTAATAGTATGCATCCTTAATGAGATGCAACGTCCTGATCAAAACCCAAAAATTATTAATCACTTCTGAATAAACCTTTTTTTTGTCTTAGTCATGCATGAATTTATAAAATGCTTTTTGAGGGTGGGTGCATGATGTCAAACAAAATGCGCAAACATGCAGACTTGTTGATCCAGTTAAGCAGCCTTCAACAGAAGTGGTTCATGCAAGAGAAATGGTTATCTTTTGGCACAAAGGACAGTTTCACATTTGATACCATTATATAAATATCAGTTGTCATCCTAACTGTAAAACTAAACCTACAAAGAGAAGTTTGGAACGTTGCATGAGGAGGCACACATTTACATTTCTCATTATCCTGTCTTTAATCATTGAAATTAAAAATGACTTAAAAATCATACACACTGATGAAAAAGATAAATACAATAACGTCAGTTAACAACACAAATAGAACAGGTTGTTGCACCCACTAGATAGGACTTAAAAGAAAAGAAATTCACAGGCAACAATCAAACTTGAAAAGAAAAGGGATTTTCCTCATTATGGAAAAAAAAACACTCAAATTATTATTATTTGTTCCTGGAGACAATGAATAGGTGGCCATGCCTTACAATGAAATCTGAAGTTCCGGGAGTCTTTTGATTACAATGGGTTTGCTATGATTACCAGCAAGGAAATGCATTTGTCTGACAATGAGATATTTCCGTCTTTAACATGAGTCAAAAAGCATACACAGACAAGTATGAGGATGCCATATTTAAAACCATTTGCTATCAGTAATGTGATGCAAGCCATTTGCATCTAAAATTCAGAATATTCTGCCAAGTCAAATTAAGTCCCGTTTTGGCATTCATTGCCTTAAGACATCAAACGATCTTGCTTCAGCACTATGTAAAATATATAATTAATTTACTAGAAATATACATATACAAAGATCGCCTGTCATCAGAAATCAAGGCACAAGAGAACAGTTTGGGTCAGAGGTTGTGAATATTAGGTTATATGTCATTCACAGTCGAGAATAGATGTCCAGGTCCACAGTCTTTAGAAATTCTATAAATGAAGAGTTTTTACTGTGTACTAAGTGGTAATGTAGTGTGAACTCCAAAACAGTAAAGTCATCATACCAGAGACTATAATCACTATAAAGAGAATTCAGAGCTTGCAAGAGGCCTGAGCTACTTTTGAATTTGTCCTTCTGTTGAGTGAATGACAGATATATGAGCCAGCGTCCAACAGTTTGGGCAGGTCCACTCCCTGAAACAAAAAACGACAGCTTAAACATGTGGTATAACTTCTTTTTTTAAATGATTATGATTTAGTTCTATACCCAGTACTGTTTTTGTGACGAATACTTTTGAATTAATATTAATGTCATGAGTCAACATGTTTCCTGAGCACCAAATCAGCATATTACAATTATTTCTAAAGAATCATGTGACACTGAAGACTGGAATAATGGCAGCTAAAAAAAAAATCAACTGCGACATCTCAGGAATAAATTATTTTCAAATGTATTGAAACGGAAGAGTTCTTTCACAATGTAATAATATTTCACAATATAACTGTTTTTGCTGATTTTTTTAATGCAGCATTAGGAAGCAATAAAGACTTCTTTAAAACATTTTTTTTTAAGATTAAGATTTAAATGTCCTGTCCTTACAGTATGGATTCCCAGTCCGTGCAGCATATAGACCACATCTTCAGTTGCAACATTCCCAGAAGCGCCTTGGGCATAAGGGCAGCCGCCCAGTCCTGCAACGGATGAGTCCACAACACTCACCCCATTCTAGAAAAGAAAACAAAGGTGTGCTGTGTTTAAAAAAAGCAGTTGCTCATTTTAAAAAATGTGAAAAATGAAAAGGTGAGAACACATGGTGTGCATGCAAGGCATTTGTGTCACTAAAGTTTCAGAGAGGTACTAAGCGTTTATTCCAAACACTTCATTACCTGTAATGCTACAAGTATGTTCGCGAGGGCTTGTCCGTAAGTGTCATGACAGTGAACTGCTAAAGCCTCCACAGGCACCTCTTTCTTCACAGCATTCAACATCTCCGTCATGCCACCCGGAGTGCCTACTCCGATAGTATCGCCAAGTGAAATCTCATAGCAGCCCATGGAATACAGTCGCTTAGCAACCTCTGCTACTTTGTTAGGTGATACTTTCCCTTCATATGGACAACCCAGCACACATGACACATAACTGGGAACAGAGCAGGACAGGATTTTAAGGCATATGGTTTATACAAAAAAAATAAAAAATTAAGATGCTAAAATCTGCAGGTGTCTCACCCTCTTACAGGAACCCCCTCTTGATTGGCTGCCCTCATCACCTCCTCAAATCGGACAAGACTCTCATCCACTGAACAGTTTATGTTCTTCTTACTGAAGAGCTCTGAAGCAGCACCAAATATTGCCACCTCTTTTGCACCAGCCTTCACCTAAGATGATATATATATATATCAAAATTAACATATTTAATATATCTCCAACACATAACAGTCCGTGTTGAATCTGACTCACTGCAGCCTGGAATCCCTTCAGATTAGGGGTCAGAACGGGGTAGTTCACGCCAGGTTTCTTATGGAGGCCACGCATCACTTCCTCTTGATCAGCCATCTGCCAAACAAATGCAGCCAATCTCTCATAATTCTCTCTCTTTATAGTGCATTATTTTCTGTTTGTTTATGAACCGTTTGCAGGCTTTGATGCGTATGCTGCATCTCACCTGAGGCACCCATTTAGGTGAAACAAAACTTGTGGCCTCAATAACAGGAAGTCCTGCCTCTGAGAGCATATCAATCAGACGGATCTTCACCTCTGTTGGAACGACGGTCTGATGGATGCAAAGTTTGTGATTAACAGAGATGACACAGCCCTTGTATTTCACTTTACATGTTTTCATAACATTCTGCAAATCACACTTTTGAGATTTTATGCTAATTCCAGGACAAACTTTATGAAATAACTATTCTAATATACTAAGTGTTTAATCACACAGCAGCTGTCATAATGGGTGTTGATGCAGGTTCATTCAGAATCACAGAAAACTCTTCACCTTCTCATTCTGAAGTCCATCTCGGGGACCAACCTCTACAATCTTCACCCTCTCTGGGAAGGAGAACGACTGTGTGGAAGACACACTGACCTGCCAGATCACGCACACACAGAGCAGACAAATATACAGATGCTCCCAAAATGTAAACATGAAGGCTGTTGTCATTAGTAATTTAACTTATGTAGGCAAACACAAACCACGTAACACTGTCAGATTCAGAGCACCTCGCGTGAACTTACGGATCTGAGTATTGCGGCAGCCGCGGAGCGCAGAGCGGGTCTTTGAACCCGAGAAGAAGAGAAAGAACCGGGACTAACTCTCATTATGAGCGCCGCCATTTTCACACGCCCCCATTCGCCCTGACGTCATTGGCTCATTTGTGGATTCAGATCTCGCGATATTAAGGAGTTCGAGAGGTTCGGCACCCATCTGTCATGTTGGTTCTGGTTCTGCTGAATGTTATTTTGGTTTGTCCAAACACCAAAAAAATCGGTGTTAAATGTTGGTTTAAAAGTAGAATAAGTAAATGTATTTCCCCTTTTATTTAAATTCTGCTTAAATGCCAATGATAATTCATATAGCCTAAACACTGCATGTGTATAAAATATCAAAACACAAATAACGTTGTGTCAAAGACAAATGGCAAAGATGATATATCGAGTGTGAAACAGAAACACATATATTCATACATACAATATTTTATTTAGACAATGTTTATGTCGAGCCTGTGACAGGTAACAAATATAACTCGTTTTGTTTTAAATAAATAAATGAGTCTGTTACACATCACACAAAGTAGGTCACGTGGACTCCATGCAGCATAGTTCATTAAATGAAATATGTAAACCTTGGCATTAACTAAAGTTGTAGTAAACGAATGTGAAACTGTAAAAAATGAAAGCCAAAACTAAAATATTGCAGTTTTTTTTTAATTACAGAAAATTCTGACCCATTGTGTCAGCCCTGTATCTAAATTGAATTTCCACATTGTCATTCCGCCCATAAATGCCTTTTAGAATTAAACTAAATATACTTTAAATTACAGAAATATACTTGTACTTTTATAAAAGCAGTTATATTTTAATACTTTAGATTTTCAATGAGAAAGTTCTTATTTGTACAAAAATGCACAATCATTTCCCTTTAGATTTTTTGAACAGACCTTAAACTGCCAAGGAAGACAGCTCTAGCCCATTCCCCCTTTCACACACAACCACAAGCATATCATCACTTTCCACTGGCTTCCTCGTCACTGTCCTCCACTTCCTGGATTATGAGATCAGCACCGGAATCTTCTGCGAGGTCATCGTCATCCATGACCCATGCGATTTGCCCGTTCTCACTCATGTCCTCTTCCACACCCAACAACAGGCCTTCCTTCTCCTCTTTTCCATCAGTCTCATCTGTGATCAATTCACTGTAGCCGCTCTCTTGAATGCAAACATCGCACAGCCTGTATTTGCGGGTTCCCTCGCTTACCACTCGCCCAGTAACTTCAGTAACATGCCGTTTGCACTTCCTGCACACCAGCTTACGGGCCTGATGAATCTGTGGAGCACAAGTGATAAAATGGGATGTTTAACATATGCCATCAATGATTTTTTGACAGCCTGAAGAAAAAAAAAAGAAAAGGTAATAATGTATAATTACATCCATTATGCTTAATTCAGCCCTGGCTTAATGTGATCACACGCAGTACAAGATATGAATTAATGACCAACAGTAGCATGTTAACGTACAGCCTGTGGAGGTGTTCATGGACCAGACACGTGTGAAGCTGAGTGTGTTTCTCACCGTCTCAAAATGGCTGCGCAGGTGTTCCAGGCGAGTGAAACGTTTGCTGCAGGCCTGACAGGGATAAGGACGCTCACCTGTGTGACAGCGAAGATGACGCTTCAAGTCGGCCTTTCTCTTTACTGTGTGTGTGCAGAATGGACATTTGTAACGCATAGAGGGAGTGGAATCTGAGACAGACAGAGACAGACATTGACTGTTAGAGCCCTTTCATGCATCACCACATCAAATGGTATTTGAAATCCTATTTAAAAATAAAACATCTGTTGTTTTCTCTAAAGTATAGAAACATACAGAATAAGTGCACTGAGGAAAAAGGAGAAAAAGGCCTAAAGGAGAAATGTTATGCATTTTTTTACTTTTATCCAAGACCTTGAATAGCTCTTAATTGCAAAATGGCATTTGGATTTGAGCAATATGAACATAGGAAATTTTGTATAAATATTTTCTCCATCCACAAATGTATGAACAGATTCATATATATTATATGTAGTCTGAATTGATCTGATCAAAAATACAAGTACAATATTATTACACTTTAAAAAGAAAGAAAAAACGTATACACATGTTTATGATTATTTATTCATGTGATGGCAACGCTGTAAAAGTGATGTTCCAGCATCATTACTCTTCAGTTTCAACAAATTCTTTAGAAGTCATTCTAATATGCTAATTAGGTCTGGAAATTTCTTATTAGCGCTGTTGAAAAGATTTGTTCTGCTTAATATTTA
>JAUMHI010000061.1:8432556-8466709 GCA_032359435.1 Enteromius unitaeniatus
AAATCTTATGAGAGAATATGAAAGTTGTGTGGTAATGATTTAATACATGTCATGCATGTTCTGTCTTATGGAAAAAGCGTACAACAGCAAGGCCAATAGTAGTCTGATAAACATGCACACATGCTGGATGAGATCATGCTATAATTGCATTTATCATTTATCTGACTTTAAAAAATAAACAAACGAACATCAGAAAAACTGTTTGATCAGATGTCTGATGTTACGATCTCATACAGATTAATGGGTCATTTTAAAAACATTTTAAAGTCAACATGTACTGGAAATAGTGACTGACTTTCTTCTGTATTCTGACATATATGCTATCCAAGTTAAATGTATGTACAGCAGGACTGTTTTGGGAATTTATTGGATTGCTGTCATTTGCTAATTATTGTCCTGCGCTTGGATCAGCGCACAAAACATTGATTGTGAGAAGGAGGGGAATTGAGGGCATATCATTTTTTTAAAAACTATGTGCACAAACAAATCTTTTATAAATAAACACTGCAACATTTCCTTAAATATAAGTTATCGATTTTGATTTGGTGACATTAAAAAGATCAACTGTCCAGATGATCACATGTCCTCAAACTAAGCCTAGTTTCTCTCAAATTTTAGAAACTAGATGGAGTTCTTTGCCACTGTTGCCTTTGTCTTGCTTTCTTGGATCCTTAAAGACACTTAACATTGAGCAAAAGTATTTTGCCATGTCCTGATACTATTGGAATAATGACACTATTGTCTGAACTTTACACAGTTATTGAACTGAACTGAACCAACACCGAACCGACTGGAGCTGAATAATAAAACTATTGCTTTGTTTGTATGATTGAGTCTATGAATTTCCTGTTTAATACTGTAAAGCTGCTTTCTCTATTGTAAGAAGTGCTATAAAAATAAGTTGATTTGTCCTGCTTGGCTTAACTAAGCTCAAGTAAGTGTGATTAGTGGTTGAGTTGAATTGTAAAGACGTATCCATTTGCAGAAGGCTAGGCCGTAACACACATACACTCTGTTGTTTGGTCAGTGAGTCGTTACATGCTGACTTCTGCTGTCACAGTGGCTAAACAAAAAAGTTTTGTTCTTACAACAGCTGAACAGAATTCCCCGCATCCCCCTCAGTATCTCCCGTTGACTCCCTGTTTCCATCTGCGTCTCAATCACTCCTACTACTTCT
This sequence comes from Enteromius unitaeniatus, assembly GCA_032359435.1. Classification (NCBI taxonomy): domain Eukaryota; kingdom Metazoa; phylum Chordata; class Actinopteri; order Cypriniformes; family Cyprinidae; genus Enteromius; species Enteromius unitaeniatus. The sequence continues at coordinate 8,433,734 of JAUMHI010000061.1, forward strand.
GCAGGCCTGACACCCTCTTGTTAACTTAAGACCAGAGAGCTGTTTTGTTGTTTACACATTGCTGAAACTAATTTGAAAAAACGCTCTTTTTTCATGCTATATCTATCAATTCAGCAATCTATACAAGGGATAATGATTTCCTTTGATGACTCTTTCTTTATCAATTTTTCTCATTTCTGCCTCCTCCCTCTCTTCCTCATTCCTGTCAAAAATAGATTTTTTTTATCTGATTCCTTGAGACTACCAGATTAGACCCACTTTAGAGAACCATAACATAAACACACACGCACACAAAAACAATGTCCATTCCTCAGCTAAGACCGGAAAGGAGTCACTTGTAAGATTGCATGTCCCGTAAGCCTCTGTGGAAGCTGACAGGCTGTTATCAGACAATCCTTGACCTGAACTTCTGGGAACAATGTGACTTCCTGTTGCGTTTTCCTCTGTCTTCAAAAAAGGGCATTTTCAAGCACAAACTAGATGTCAGGGATTGGGGCAGCTGAGACACAATGTGTCAGTTGAGTGTGAATGGATGCTATAAAAAGAACCAAATGTGATTCACCTGAATCTTCTCCTCACAACTTCTCAATTCCTCCTTCAGCTTCTCCCTCTCCACCAGAAAACATTTTAACATATCTGGAAAACATACAAAAAAGTGATTCTCAATATTGATCACATTATAAATAATGCAAGTATTTGCTATGCACATAATACAGCAGTAAACCACAAAAGGAAGTGTGTCACTTTAAGTTTACAACAGTAGTAAAGGCTTTGCAATGCATGACCTCATATGGTTTATAGTATTTATAAACTCACAGCAACAGCAATATGATAAAAGTGATACAATTGTTTAAAGAGGTTATTCTTCAGAACCCAGATTTTATATTGGATATCAAATGGCAACCCAACAATGAAAAAAATATTAATTAATAATATTGAATGTACTCTTTCTTTTACTTTCCACAGATGTGTTGATAGTTTTCAAAAATGTCTAATTCTTCTGAGAAGCAATTCGACAACAAAACACAAGCCAAATATACATAATATGCATGCTAATTTGGTTAACTGCATTCTATTATCACATGTAGTATTTTTTCCTCCCTGCTGTGATCAGAACAGACCAGCAACACTAGTTAATACCCATAATACCCACAATACCCATGTATGTGCAGTAATACACTGAGAATGTTATTATGTGTAGAACACGTATTCAACGTGTCTAAGAGTGTAAGTAGTTCATGCAGGCTAAATATGTACATGCTTCAATTTATGAATGAATGGACAAAGCATGGCTGCCTTACTCACCGTTTAATATGTGCGTGGAATCTTCAATGTTGTTATGCTGCAGTGTGTCCAAACACTCTTGTAGAAGTTTTGGGTCCACTTCTGTGTCTCCATTCATACACACATCTGAGGGATAAGACACCTGCCCAGGTGATTCTGTCATCTTGAGTCCCTCCTCAGCTTCTTTAGCAGGCTCTGTCCTGCTGTCCAACAACAGTTCATCATACTGATTGGTGGAGTTCAAAGCATCTTGAATTGATTCAGGGATGGCTGTGTTTGACACCAGTTGCGTAGTTGGTGAGCAGGTAGTAACAACACTATACGGCGAGGTGGGAGGTGTTTCATAAGTTTCCGTAGCAATGCCTATAGAGAGACAGAGTTGGAGCTTGAACTAACAGATGTCTCTTAAAAAAACATTTCCTGACATCATAAATTCTGTTCATAGATTAGTCTGTAATAGAAATGAAACTTTATTTCTGTTATTCATGCGATGTTCAGAATGTGGTTAAAATGCATGGTTTCAGGGGACATTCAGGGGAATTTATTTGTTTGTCTCTTTATCTGGTTAGATGACACTACTATCAAAACTACTTTCCTAATCACATTTTTGTCTGGTTTTCCAGTAAAATATCTAAACATCTTTTAAAGGATAATTCAAGATTTTTTAAAAATAATAATAATAAATAAATAAATAACTGGATATAAAAGCATACTCCACAGGTAAATTTGGGCAAAAACAACTTAAATGTTTTCTGTTCATTACACAAAGCTATAAAAAATACATGAATGACACTTGGACCATGTACAAAAGAGTAAATTAATAATTTTAAATAAAGTAATCTTTTAAGAAAAAAGTTTTCCAATTAGTTTTTTTTTTAATATGAACCAACAGGAACATATTTGATTGAATGTATGTGTGTGTGTGTGTGTGGGGGGGGGTGTTCTTCATTAAGAAGTCTTTGTCGTCTCTCTTGGTGGGAAAGATGTGCTGAGTCAGTGAGTCTGAGAGCTCTGGACACCACCAATAACAGGGAAGAATGTACAATACAGTATTCCAATAATGACTCGCTCTTTCTCTCTATTACATGTAATGACTCTCCTTTCTTTTTCAATATTAAACATTCACAATGCTGCTTCACACATCACTGTTTTCTTTCCTTATTGTTTATTTATATCTCTCTCTCTCAGGCTCTGTTGATATTTTTTCTCTTGTGAAAAATTATTTTTTATGTCCCTGCAACTTGGGTGGTATTTCATTAAAACACTGAATATGTGTGTCTGTATGTGTGTGCGTGTGATCAAAGTTACCTGAAGATCCATGTCGTTCTTTTCCAGAGTTATTCCCCATGTTACCAACAGCTTGTTTCACTCTAGAGGATGAATTTAAAGTGGTCCACACGTGGTCTATGTCCAACTCTTTTTCCAATATCCAAAAAACAGTGGTGTTTCCAAATCTACATATCAATAACTTTATAAAAAAGATTTTAAATTAGGATCTCATACTGAGTTCAGAGATATTCAGAAAGCTTTGCACCAACGGGAGGGAAATTTGAATGAGGTTTGTGGTAACCTTTGCATGAAAATGCAAAAGCCCATGGTCGGTGCTAAGCTATGGCTGTAAGAGACCAGGGAATGTTGTAACACATTTATTTTCTTTGTCAATTCAAAACAAACAACATATAGAACATAAAAATGAGTTTTGAAGGGGAGAGACAGAATGACAATATGCTTGACTCAATATACAGTTTTTACAGGTCGTCATAATATCAAGACAACTGACAAATAGCACCTTTTGATTGGTCTAGAACAGCTCCCCAAAATGACATTACATCACAACAAGTAAAATAAATTGTATTGTTTGCATAATTAACTTTTAAAGTGAACAGTCTGAGAGAAGCAAACAAACATAAAAATTAAACTTGCTACCATTTTGATCCCACCTAGCATACTTGACGATTTTAAGCGTTACTGTAATTAATATTGATACTACTATTAACAGTCTGTAAAGTCTGAACAGTCTGTAGTCTAATCATAATTCTAAAATAATAGAACTGATTAAGATTTAAAACAACAATTAACCACTTCATTTCCCCTCCTAATTTCTAATTGGTTAAAATTTATAGCCGTTCACTAACACTTCCCAGCCTCTCCTACTTTAGCCAACATCAATTGATATCACTTACAATACAACTTTAACGAAGCAGCAATAACAAGTTAATGAAGTCGTAATAACAGCAACAACGTTGAAGCAACATAATAAAGACGGAATGAACAGATTACACTGTACAAAATGACTTATTAATATTTATACCTATAAGACAGCGAAAGCAATAACAACGGATAGTTTTGTTGCTTACACACCTAGTCGAAGGTCTTGCATTCACCGGGACTCTCTTCCAAGTTGTACATGCTGTCGCTCGTGGAGTCGCACCGCTTCACTGGACGAGAGCAGATCATGAGCGGACTGCAGGATGTGGGTATGAAGCCTGCTTAAAAACTGTCCTTTTGCCCCCTCGTGAGGACTAAGGAGTAGCATACAATTAGAGATGTTGTGAACTAGATCTTTAGTCATACTGTCCTTTCTTCTGAAGGAGCAACAAATCACAAAACATCCACCCTAAAAGTGAGTTTATTTTCATCAGGAGTCACGTGTGAGTACATTCTTCTCATAAACATCATCATTATTAAGGGTTTATGTTAGTTCAGGGATATAATAAATAAAGCTTAACGAACTAGGCGGCCTGCCTGTTAATTCACCTTAAATTCTGACCTGATGCTGACCCTAATCCTTATTTAAAGGCTTACCTTGAGCAACATACGTTTAAGATAATGTAATTTAGCATTTAGCGTATCTGACCTCAATGACTGCAATGCAATAAACTGAAGCGGTTTTTACAGCAATAAAAATAAAATAAAAACCATAATTTTTAGATTTATTTTTATTTGCATAACATGTAAATCCATACACAGCTAAATGTTTACATTTTGTTTTGCTTATAAGATACACACTGCTATTAGTACTGTAGCCATAGAAAACAGCTAAAATAAGCATTTAAAAAGATTATAAATAATACAAAACAAAGCATCCAAAATATCTGTACGTAGTTGCTTTCTTAGTGCGGTATACAGTACTGTTTTTAAACACAACATATTCTCTGTGTAAGACCTGAAAACCAAGCCAATAAATCAGCTCCTGACTCATTCACAGCCTACCTGTATGTTTACATCTCATTAACAAGCCCTAGTAAATAAATTCAGCAAACTAATCTTCAGGAAGTGGTTTAGCTTTGGAAACATGCCTGTCACAGCGGATGTTAATGTGACTGTAAATACATTTCTTAGTAAAGAGCCAGTCATTAGGACGACGTGCAAATTATGCTTGGTATGTAGGCTTGATTAAGCATTTTAAAATTAAGTGGATTTCAGAATATTGCTCCACCAGTGTCAGCGCCTCAGCATGACATCCTCAAACCAATATGCCTCTACATTTAGACAGGTGTTTAAAAAATGCAGGTGATTTTCACAAGAATGCCAACTCAATGTATGACTCATCAGCAAACAGACAGTTGGTCCTTATCACGTATATGCTGAATCATTTGTTGAACTTCGGCCAACCTCATAAATACACACTGTAACCAGGGCAAACCGGCTTTCTTGTACAAAGGCACTTTCCAAATATCTACAGACTAAATTATTGACTATGCTCCATCTTACACAGTAAGACCTCACAAGTCCCTTGTATGGCTGAAGGATTTATTATTATTTTTTGTCATATGTCAGGTGATGCCTTCACAGGTTGTTTGGTGTCATCTGTGTTTTTGATTGGTTGATCCTGCTGATCTTTTTTGATGGATGCCATTGAAGTATTGCCTGAAGCCACACGGGTTCGACCTGGGGAACTGGGGCTATCTACATTAATGGCGGGTTTGGACATCCAGTGCAGGATGCGGGTGGAGGGACGGTGGTGAACAGCGAGTTGGCGAGAGCTGTATCCAGACATCGCAATTCCCAATGCACCCAGACAAACAGCCACCCGCGGCACTATGAGATCGTGAGCTCTTTGGGTCACAGTCTGTATGGCGGACGTCTGAAAGAGATTGGAAATCCATGGTTATATTGTATGATGAACTAAAAAACTTTACCCTTCAAGTCACTTCAATTAGAAACACCTGTTGGTCTGATGACTCATTCAGTTTGGCTGTGAAATATTAATTGGGTGAATAATTAAAATAACTCACTAAAGTAAATCGTCATTATTCTAAACTTAAAATGGATTGTAATTACAACAGTTTTCTAATGTAATAATGGCCAATTAAAGGCCCAATTTGAGATAATAATGATTGAAATCCATTTTGGAACGTTGAAAAAATTATTGAATTTTTGAACAAAAAGGTTATTCAATATTACATCAACATCCAGGAAGCTTTATGAGTTTAACCCTGCAGTTTACACACATGAATTAAAAACTATCAACATCTGGAGATTAATCTTTTAGTTTATTTGTGCATATTTTAAATGAATGAGATTGTTTTACTCACCTGCAAGTAGCGGATGTGTCCTAAAGTAGGACGTGGGAGACCAAAAATCATATCAATTTAATCCTTAGGCCTCGGAGCTTTGTTTGGGAGCAGGACTTCTTCCTCTAGTTCCTTGTTTTTCTCCTTCTGAAAGAAAGAGGCTTCTCAGAGGATAAAGCTCACTCTGGTAGGACTGCACGTCTATCACTGTCTTGCTCTGGTCAGAGCTTATATAGGGTCTGTCTGTCTCTGTCTCGATGAGATTACCAAAATGAGGCTAGCACGCACTTGGACAGGGTTGCAGGGTTAAGTTGTTGTGAAGGACAACATCCTTGTATAGCCTGGCATGTCTAAAGCCGGAAAGGGCTATAAAGTCTAGTTACACAGGTCAGAGGTGACCCAGTTATTAGAACAAAAACAAAACAAAATAAAACAAAACAGCTTTTAATGTTATTTATTTCTGTGATGACATTAATTTTCAGTGTCAAGTGATCCTTCAGAAAAAATATGTTGACTTGGTGCTTTAAGAAACATTTACTTTTATCAATATATTAATATTAATGTAATGCAATGAAAAGGGATGATTTTTTTTTCTCTCCCTAGGATTATGAGAAACAAAAACAGTAGATGTCCACCATTTTGTCTAACTTACTCGCCTAGTTAAATATCTGTTCGTTAGTACGCTTTAAAATGAATCTTTCTGGAGTTTTGCCTCAGGGTAGAAAACAAAATAAACAGGGGACAGCAGAATATTGTCTTTCCCAACACTGTACAATAAACCCATCAACTGCACAATGTTTTATCTCCAGTCCAGGGCCTCACTGGGGAATGACAAATCTTGTGTTTTATGAGGACCTGTTAAATAAATAGGCCTCACTCAGTGGCAGATCATTTAGTATGTTTAGATTAAATTGCTTTTCCGAGCACTTCTGACTGACAGATATTCGCTCCACCTCTTTGCAGGATTGCCTCTCATCTTCTGAGTGGATATTCAGTCCTGATCCATAAACTGTAAACCAATGAACTGCGATTTAAAGCTGCAGTGAGCCTTTGGTCTGATGATATGCAGCGTTTACTGCTAAAACAAGATGATTAGTTTTTTTGTTCTTTTCAGCTGCTACTGTATAATACCATTATCACACCTGCTGTGTCCGCCGCACCATATTCCAGCTGGTGAAAGGAAATATTTCTGAGAAACGGCAGGGTTATTATTTCCAAACACTGCAACATAATGGGAAGCAATAAAAAATTAGGCTGTCTGAGCCAACCCAGATGCATGTAATCCTATAATGGCATCCAAGTCAATGTTGTGGGTTGCCTTGTGTAGCAGATTAGCACAAACACACAGTGCAGTCTAGAGACGCTTGTATAGCTAAAGTCATTCTTCCTTGATGTCATGGATAAGCCTTTGAATCAGTTTAAAGGGATGATAGTATATAGTGCAATGCAGGTAGGTGCATCAATGAAAATAAGAATACATCCACTTCCACTTTTCTTTCACAAATTGAATGAAACCTTTAATAAATACCTTCAAATATTTCACATTTTTCTACAATGATGGTCACAATGGCTTTTCACTTCGATGGCCACTCAATGAATCAAAATGTAAATGAGATATTGGTTTGGGTAAATGATGTTTACAAGCAGTCTAGTGCGTAAGAGCTTAAATGTCATGATCTATACAGGCTGTGAGATCAGCGAGGAGCTGCTGACGTAGATAATTAGCCGCTAAGAGGCTAAACCATAGACCCCCTATAATGAGCTGAGGAAGACTGTTGATCCAGAGTCACGGTCATTGTCTTGCAGTAATATACTTCTCTGGGAGTGTATTGGTGCCATGTGAAGAAAGCATGAGCAGCAGAGAATGTGTAAAAATATATTTTTCTTAAGTAATTATTAATGTGAAGGCAAGAGTACATAATTCTGGCTCTTCAAAAGGAATCCAAAAGCCGACTGATCCCGAGTTTCTTGAAATCCTTGACTATAAAACAGCATGACTGAAGATCTCTTTCATAATGAGATATTACAATCAGAGACCTGCTGGTTATTCAGTCTTTTTCCTCTCAGGCGCAGAATCTGGGGGCGTCATGTCCTCTGATTCTGCATGGGCAGAATCTCTGCCAGCCAATACTCAATAAGTGTGCAGACTACCGAAACCTCATCTGTAAACCAAGAAAGAAATGATCATGTAGTAATTGTATGTGTGTTATGTTTTTGCTAAGGTTTTATTTATTAACGTTTTCCTCTGCCTGCCTGCCTCATTTGGTTGAAATCTTGGCCAGATCTCTTGTAAAAGAGATTAAAAATCACAATGGGACCAATAACTGCTTTATAATAAAAATTGCTTTAGTGAAATGCACCATGGCACCTGTATTTATTAGGAAGCCTGTGTTTGCAGCAGTGTGGGAGTAACAGGGTCAATGACCTGCTGATGGAAATAATGGTGTATGGGTGAAAAAATTGATAAATGGTATGTCCAATAAATGTTGTGGAGACAGAGGCTATGTTTAGGAGTCACCATGGACACCTCTGCGGAATGTCCTGAATCCGCTGGGTGCTTGTAGCTCCTCAGGAAAACACTGATCATCTTGTTAAGGTCTAATCTGACTTCAGAAACACACGTACACAATCATACATGCACACATTAAAGGTCATGCAAAAACACTATAGATTCTTTTTAAACGCAGCTTTTGTTAAGTCCGTAAAACTAGTATGCCATTTAATCAAGTGGCATCTTTTTGCTGTTTGTTTATTAAAGAAGCATCTTGTGCTTAACAAAGCAGCATTTATCTACAGTATGTATGTACTGAATGTATCTATCTGTCTGTTTTCCTCACTTTAATACATAAATAAAAGCATTAACTTATTTAAATTTACTTATTTAAATTTGGACCCAAAATGTAGTGTATTGGTAGGCAATTTAGTTGTAAAAATTAACATGTAAGGTTAAAAAAAATAATTTGAATGCAAGATAAAAAATGAATGAATGAGACATTTATATAGTGCTTTATTGTATATTGATGTACATTTGTGCATACATAAAGACATGTAAAAATGTGTCTAATGTTTCTTTTTTCTTTGAGTTGTATTCTATTGTTTGCAACCATCGCTATGAATAAGAAACGCATCTGCTTAATGTTGAGACATGGGAGCTCTAAACATCCACACTCACCTGCAGGTAATTTGCTTGTGTGTCTGAATTCTTGCAGCTGTGACTTTAACTCCCCTTCATTCTCTACCAGTACACCCCTAAGTCCACATAACCTAGAGATCTCAGCAGGGGGCAGCGTCCTGCCTGAAAGACGAGTAAACAGAGTCTCCGCTGCAGTCAGGGAAAGACAGGGGCTGCTTTCTACACAGGAGCCTTAAGAGAATTAAGCAGAAAATATAATATTTAAGTAGCAATACATGGTTATAAACTGTAGAAATATTTAATAATATTTATTACAGCAGAGCGAGAATGAGATATTACCCACACCAAACTTTTAAAGTGGTAGTGTAATTTACATCCTAAATGTCCTAAATATGGAAAAATTAATAAGTGTATATTAAAACGTTATACCAGAGGATTTGAGATCAGAGAGGTAGATCTCCTGTGTGGTATGAAGAAAGTTCAACACCTCCTCTAAATTTTCATCTCCACTCTGTGTGTATGTGAATTCAACAGCTCTTGCTCGAGGCAACAATCCAAGAGCTTGGGCTTTCTCTTTGTGACGTTTTTTCTTCATCTTCCTCTTTCTGTTCTTGCTGAGCTGCTCTGTGCTGACTGAGGTTCCAGTGTCCCCTTCATCACTGGGATGTGTAGCGTCTGTCTGGCTCAGTACAGCACCCTCTGCTGGAGGGGTGGATACTCCCTCTGTGGTATTGGGTAACACTTTTTTCTTTCTTTTCCTTCTCCTCTTCTTATGTAACTCATGGTCATCAGCATCTAAAAATCCAAAATAGGGCTCATTGGTGAGGAGGATTATGTACTTTCTCACAGCATTAGAATTATTAAAAGGGTTCAAATCCGACAGGCATCAGGCTCCATTCTCTGGAGAAAAAGGTTTAAAGTGGCTGATTTGCAATGAACAGATTTAAATAAATTCACTATAAAAACTGCATGACATCAGTTATAGCTTCATTACATTTATATTTATGCACTTGGTCGATTCTTATTCAAATAAATATCATCCTACAAAAAGATGTGCACATACTATAAGAAGCAATTACCAGATTGGATAGCACACACACACACACACACACATCCCTTTCAGTAGTTTTCTGCAGGCTTTTCAAGCTCCTCAGGACTATACAAACACACTGAGATGTGCTGAGCTATTGATTTTTTTCATCTGTATTCAGAGCCGAGGAACTGACTGCACATCTGAGCAACACACTGCAGGAAGCAAAGATTCAGCTCATCAGCATACAGCTCATACAATGAGAATGGTTTATCATAAAGGAGGGACGAGTGAAGCCTCAATAACATGGACAATGTGTGTGTGAGAGAGTTGTGAGCGAAGTTATTGCCGCCCTGCAGGTCCATTGAGGTCTATTCAGATCAATAGCAACACAAAGACAGTAGGAGGAGGAAATCTGCAGAGCTTTTTAGTGAAAGAGGAGAGGAGTACAACATGGACACTAAGCCAAACACTGCATCTGAATTAAAAGAATCACAATTGTGGGATAAGCAGTATGTAATAAAAAAAAAAAGTCACCTCCTTGTGGAGAAGGTGCTCGGTTTTGTCTTATTTTGGATGGTATTACGATTTCATACCATACAAATAGAAAATTTCCAAAGGATGTTAAACAGACCCTCACTTGGGTAAACTTATCCTGTCATTATAAATACAACAGGAAAAGCAGGAAAGAGTCTAAAATTGGCCAAATAAAATGTCACAAAGGATCAGAGCAAATAAACAGTCTCATTACCTTTTGTTTGATGGCTTAAACGTACAAATTACTTTTTTAGGTATAGAAATCCAAACTGTTTTTATTCTGGGTGCAGTGGCTTAATAAAATTCTCCACTGAATCAAATGATTCAATCATTTGGATACACAACAATTAAAAATAAAAATAAATTAAAAAAAATATATAAAAATAAATAAATATATATATATACAGCTGCAGTGACCATTATTTTATTTTGAGGCATTACTATGATCACTTCACTACAGATATACATTTCCTGCTAGAGAGTTGGATTAAAACAGAAATCAAAAATAAAATAATAATGGTGATGTTTTTCATCTAAGAGATGAAGTGTTATTAATCTGATTCGAAAGTGTTAACAACTCACCAGCTGGGCTCTCTTCTGAGTCAATGGTATCTGGATTGGATGGTGTGACCAAATCCTCCCCATTATTAAGGAGGTAGCCTTCAGGAGGAGGAAGAACAGTGTAGAGCTTTTTGTCTTGAACAGCTGTATTCTTCAGATTACCTACAAGATGGAGAAACAGAAAGACCTGTCACTTCCTTTGTTAGACCTTTCATCCAAGATATAGATCTGTATCTGTTTTTTCATCAGAACAGATTTGGAGAAATCTAGCATCACTTGGTCACCAATGGATGCTCCGAAGAAAATGGGTGCCGTCAAAATGAGTTTTGCTCACAAATACATCACATAATCCACAAGCAATCCCTGCAGAGGATATATTGGTGAGAAAGTGATGTAATGCTAAATTTCTCAAATTCTGTTCCAATGAAGAAACAAACGAATCTAAATCTTGGATGGCCCGAAGTAGGGGAGTAGTTTGCGTGCATTTTAATGTTTTGGGGTAATCTACTTTTTTAATGACTTAAGCAAGTATGAAGCAAACTCTGACCTGACTTCTTGGGTGGGATGGACTGAGGTTCTTTCACAGGAGGCACAGGTGCAAGTATGCTCCGCTCCTGGGTAGGAGGATGCAGCATACTCTGCTCTTGGGCTGCAGGATACAGTCTTTGAAGGACCTTGGACTGGAATACTAATTTAGAACAAATCATTTTTCAATAGTTTTTTTATTATACCAAGCGAGGAAGCCAAATTAATAAACCTTGTTTATAGTCAAGCCCCTCATATCAACAAAAAGCACGTGAAGCGTATAAACATGTATCACGTGAGCATTGTAAACATTTATACATAGTTTTATACAGCGCTTACCTTCTTTTCTGACGGACATATCAGCGGCAGAAATGTCTGACCTTTTCCCTCAAAAGTATACAAAATTCACACCATGATTATAATTACAATCTACCTTTCGAACCGGTGTAAATAGTGGTGAAAGGTAAGACGCAGCTCAAATTTTCCATCTATTGTAAACATTGAACACGGATCCTAGATTTAAAATGTAGCGCATATAAGAAATGAGCAAGAAAATCGCACACATATGCCATAAACTGCAAAGAAAATCCCGCCGTGCTGCTGATTTGCGCTGTTGTATTTCCGACCTCACCGCGATGGCGGCTGAGCCGACCGTGCGGCGTCCTGAACTCCGCCGTCCAGCGGCGAGGACAAGCGCTGCAGCAGCTCCAGGGAGCGCCGCATCTGCACCCGCGGGGCGGAGACTGATGAGCACATGCACTCTCAAAACTTCGCTGCCATCCTCACCATGTAGCTGCAAGCCTAGAAAACCTAGAATGTCAGCGTGGAAGAAGGTACGTTCGTGTGCATGCTTGCTTCTTGAAACGTGCCGAAGAAAACTAAAGTGTACACTACTCTGCGGTGCGGCGGGACGCAGAGCTCGGGATTACATCACTCACCTGCCGAGAGAAGGCGTGACACTTTCACCTGTCGTATTTCAAGTGGATCCAACCAAAATTCCCAACATTTGCTTTTCTAGGTTTGACAGAACTGTAACTTTTATCATTACTTAAATTTACTTGACAAATTATTTAACAGTGTACAGTATTGGTTATTTAACATTCTTGAGCAAAGACCATGCCTTGTAAACAACTTCTTTGTTTTTTACTGCCTTGTGCAATTTTTAAAACGGCTAATTATCCATTCCTATTATGCGTCCGAGATTGAATATGTATTCTAAAATATCTAAAACAACATTTTGCAGTGTGTAGACTCCTGTGAAAACTGTAGCCTACTGGTTAAGTTTATTGTCAACCAGAATTAGGTTATATCTATTCTTGGATAAAGGTCAAATTACGAAAATTGATAACTGAAGCAGTTTAATTGATCAACCACAAATCTGAATATTTGGGGTGGCAAATTTCTTGTTGTTGCACTTGCATAGTGTTGGAAAATACGTCGGCCGAGAGAGCTCAACGCACTGCAAACTTCAGAAAACACATCCAAACAGAAAAAAACGACAACACATTAAGAAAACATCTGCAAATGGCACGGACCACAACCGAAAGGTTTCAGAAAAAAGTGACAAACCCATCTAAGAGTAACTCTAGCTAACATAGCATTAAAATAATGTTTCACAGATAAGTTTGTTGTTATTCACACCTCAGTCCAGTTGAGAAGTAATTAGTGCTGTTGGGTTAATAGTGGAAGGCTTTGGCTGTGTGTGTGTGTGTGCGCAGCTTTTGCTGGAAAAGCTTAAGGATTCCAAGATTGCTTCCTACATTGCAAATGTGTGTGTGTCTGCGAGAGAGCAAATTTGACAAAATATGCATCCATTATCTAAGCTGTTCTCTAAAATGACTCTTAAGATGCCCATTTTAAACATATTACATAAGCCAGCAGCAGATGCAGTACAAAGCTTCCCAGATGCAGCTGTCTGTCAATGTAAGTGCAGGGTGCAGCATTCATTTGCAGTTTCAAACACCGGCTCTACAGAAATAACTCAGACTAGCAGAATCAGCCTTCTCTGTATCTTGCGCTTACGCTGAAAGACAGCATGTTTAACTGGGGATCTGAAGGGTTCTGTGGTCCATGCTGAGAGTTTATTAAAGCTTATAGCAGCATTGCCTGCATGTAAATATCTTTAAATATTGTTCGTTCGGTTCAGTGACTTGACTTTAAATTGGTTTAACACAGGTGAGGAATTTTGTTCAAGTTACTTGGGATGCAAATGAATCTGATTTGTTCAGTTATTGTTGACCTTTTCATCATTATTTAGTACTAGCAATTTCAGAATTGTAATTAGAGTTTAATATAAGTTTAATTGATCAGTTGCAACTTTTGCGGTCAATTTTTTCCCAGTATAATGGGCACTAAGCTGCATTTTTGACTAAACTCCAAAGTCGATATCTACTGCAGGTTCTTAATGCAAGTTCTTCTATTGTTCTTTCCCTAGTTGTCTTGGAAGTGAAGCCTTTTGAATAAAACACTCCATGGGATTGCCTTTATTTTTAGCTCATATCTGGAACTATAAAATGTGTTATGACAGGAGAACTCATGGACATAGAGCCGCAAGATGCTTTTCGTGTTTTGCATGTGTGCTTGTGTTATCAACTTGAATGGCAGCTAAACTTAGCGTTTCTCTGTTTGTGTGTGTGTTCGTAAGCTTTGTGTAGTTGCTTCTCTCATTCATTGTGCATGCCTGCTTTAGTGCTTCTGTGATAAGATAAGTAGAAAATAGCGAGAGGATGACTTGAAAATGAATGACTGAACAAATAAATAAATTACTCAAGATCAGTGGGTTGCATGTTTTCAACTGCAAACCATCACTTACTGTATATGACCCTCATGTTTGGGGTCTCAGAGATCACAAAATCTTGAAAAATATACTTTAAGTAACGTTGAAATATTGGATTGATATTACTAGAATGGAATGTGCAATATATTGGTATCATATTAGTTGTTGATATTACAGATTTATTGGCATTTTATAGTTCATGCTCATTTCCTCTCTTTTTATGTTTAGATTATTTAGTGCATCATCTAACACTTACTTAAAACCTTATAATAAAAAAAATTAATTGTTAAGTTATAATCTTTTACATATCTTAGAACGAACATCCATGTTAATACAGTAAAGTACAATACTGTGTGATACCGAATTCATTTGAATTATTTAAAATAGGTCATTGTGTTTTTAGTGTTTTATTGTACAGTATAATATAGCAATTGTTTGCTGGTCATTGATCATTTTTCAAACATAATATGAAAATACTGGGTTATTGATCTCACCTAGAATAGAAATACCAATGACTTTTCATTAAATTAAATTAAATGTATATAAAAATTAAACTTGGCTTTGACATCTGAAATAAAACAATTTGAAGTATCGCTCAAACTAAAAATGAAATAGAATCTAAGAAAAATTACCAAAACACAGAAATACTAAAATAAAGTATAATTAAAATTGAATAGGCTAATTAATAGGTATAGAAATAATACTAAAAATAACACTGCTGCCTTCTGGATTTTAAGACTTCTTGAAATAATATGAAGGGAAACCATGGGTAATTTGTTCAACCTGGCCTCATAAAAATATGTTTCAGTGCGCTTTTGTGCAACACAAATTTAACGTCACTTACTGCACGTTTTGCTGCAGTTTCAAAGAGAAATGTCCACTGAGTGGACACAGGTTCAATACGCAAACCCTGCCACATTTTTATTGTGTTGATAGGTATGTATTGGAGTATCGGAATTTAAATATCCTTGGACTGTTGCTAAAGGTTAATGCTTTATAATGTTGGAAATGTGCTCTACACCAAATCCAACCCTAAACTTCCCGATAGTGTTAACAAATGCAAAACTAATATAAAAACTCATTTGTTGATGCAACTGTGTTGTTTTAACTTCCTTTTACAAAGATTTGAACTGTTTTGTGGAACCGTAGTTATACACTCTGTACTCTGAGCTACCGAGCAAACCTACCGTCTATGAACAGCTATAGATATGAAGTTACAAAATGTGTAATGCTAATGTTCAAAAGCATCAGTTTTCATATCATATTGTCATAATAAGTCATAACATTATATTCATGAAGTAACTAAGTGAAAATTACGCTTTATTAATTGAAGCTCTGTAAATTTGTTTAAAAAAAGGAATAAAAGGTGTCTGAATTGCTGCCTCTAATGTTCATTTCATTTAGTTTAGAAACAGTGATACTGGATGTACTTGTTGGTACCTTTTACTAAAATGTGCGCCCAGGTACATTTATGCCATGAGACCAGGTAGTATTTTTTACGTTTACATCATTGGAGTCTGATAATTAAAATTAAAACCAAAAAAAGTAAATTTAAGGTTAAAACCTCTTCCTTTTTCCTGTGGTTTCTGACGTTATCATCTCTAACTGTAGGTAAAAACTGTTTAATCTTGCTGTATTTTGTGGCCCACAGCATGTAACATTTCTGCAGAAAACACTGTAATTAGTGCTGCTGTCTCAGAGCTCCTCCTTCCCCCAATTACTCTGGGAATTAAGAGGTTCATGAAAAAAAGCGTGAGTTCTGGAGGCCTAAGATGCGCACACACACATGCACACATAGAGCAACCCCAGAGAGTGTCTGCTTGTGTGGCGGAGTGTTTTTTTTCCCTGATTGTGACAGTTGGAGCTATTTAGTAATTTAGAGAGCTGCGATTAGACACACACTGATTATATACACACTGATTAAGCACACGGTGAGTGTACACACACTGATTACACAGAAATTCACACACACACTCTATAACGAGCCAGCTGCATGTCCTGTGGTAAGAGGGTCAGCTGGGGCAATGATTATTTTACAGAAGGGGTTTTCATCACACAATATATTTCATGTACTATGAAAAAAGCTATAATTATCAAATCATTAGAAAAGAACTTGGATTCTTTTATCTATATATTGGTAAATCTCACTCTTAGAATCCAGAATAGAAGATTTTTGACAGTGACTTGCACTTATGCCTGTTTCTAATGACATCTGTTGACTGTCTCAAGTGGTTAGATAAATTTTAATTGACTTTTTTATTTGTATTTGCTGGCTGAACTCCTACGTGTTATCTGAGATGAGAGGGAAGCCCTTGGGTTTATGAGTCTGTTTCTTTCTCTTTTTTTTGTACTCTTCTCACTTTATCCTCGTCACAAGCGACTAAGCAGAACATAGAATGTGACGGTGCACTTTAGTTTGGGCAGAAAAATGAGTTCTGGGTTGCCAGCTCCTCTGTGTCAGTTCCCATGCACCCGGAGCTCAGGGGAGCGTGGAGGTTCATTAACTCTAAAGAAAACAGTCAATTTCATTTTGTGCCGTATGATGCCAGCGCAGGTACCCACACGATACCGACCTCATTTCTTACTTGGCTGTTTCTGTGAGAGCTTGGGTTGCTGTGTGGATAAAGTTAACATCATTTTTGGTCTTGCTGAGATTTTCTAACTTAAAAAGAGTCTCCATCTCAAAAATGTTCAGATGTGATGAAAACAATGGCAAATCTCACGGTTTTTACTTGAGGTGTTGAAATCAGGTTTATTTAAGGATATAATGCGTTAGCCTGGTGAGAATTTTCAGTGTATTTCGCAGTATTTTTAGAGATAGATAGATAGATAGATAGAACTTTATTAATCCCTCGGGAAGGTTCCTCTGGGAAATTTTTAGAGTTTCAAGTCAATTTTCTTATTCTTTTACTCCAATTTCTTTCTCTAACCTCATGTTGCGGTTCAGTATTATGCATAAAAGTAACACTGTAGAATGTTCTGTTAATCATTATAAAATGTGTTATATTTTATGCTGCTGTTCGTCAAAGCATTTTCACAACAATATTGCTTTCAACATTGAATGCAGTCTTGGTTAACATGACAGGATTCTTTAAAAAAACCCATAAATAAAATCTGATAGCAAACTGAAAGTCAAATAATTTACAATGATTGGGAAAAAAAAACATAACAGTAACACATTTTTGGAGGAGTAACACAGTCAGCGGAATCTTAAAATGTGGTTCAGTACAAGGTTGTGTTAGTCAATATCAGCAGGACTCCTGTGTCCTTGTGCACCAACTGGTCAGCAGTTTCTCTCTGATTGGCTGTGTTGAGTTTGATTTGACTTTTGAGCTTTAGTTCAGGATGCAGTGTGTGATGTCTGTTCTGTGCAGGGGAACCTTGAAATTGCTCTTGCGTGAAATTTCTCTCTCTCTTTCCTTCCTTACCTCTTGATTTCAATTTCACTTCTCTCTCTCACTCTCTGATGGCTCATCTGAATTGTAAGCGCAGGTTCCATAGCTTGATTAGCATTCTGAGGATGTAGTCTTGAGGATGCAGACTTTGGGCGGAGAGCTACAGCTCTAAAGTTAAGTCCTGAGCAAATGCTAAACTCATTTAAGTGCACCTGAGATTCTGTTTCCGTGCCATTTAGAATGACATGGATTTATTGCACTATTATTAGTCTACACTAATGACTTAAATTCAAATCACCTTTTTTATATGGCATTTTACATAGTGTTTCAAAGCATCTTGTTAAAAAGGCAAATTAGTGACACAGAATTCAGTTCTGCTAAATGATTATTATAATTTTTTTAGTCTAAGTAAATGTCTGGATTATTTAATAAAACTAATTTAGTTTGAATAGAATATAGATAACCCCCAACAATAACAGTAGTGATATAGAGGAACTTGTTGGAATTATGTCCTATTTTTAGTTACAGCTGATGAATGCTAAACTCATTGACATTCTAATGGTATTAGAATGCTTATTAACTTGATTGCCATAGTTATCTTTATAGTTATTGTTCTTTAGTTCTTTAGTTACTTAACTAAGAAAGTGAGGTTTATGTTTAAGGATCAACTTAGTAAATTGACTCAATTTAGTCAAAATATTTACTTAGTAAACTTCCATAGTAAATTCAGCCTTCCTCACCCCTGAATGCGTAAATACTGTTTGTTACATCTCCTGCTGCCAAATGCTGATATGAATTGTTTAGACTGTTGTAATCAGATTCCTGATTTAGCTTATTTCATAAATGTTAATCTGTTTTCCGTAAGCTTCCTCCAGTGAGCTAAATAAAACCATTTATTTTGGGAATGAGGGATTGTGGCACATCCTTTCCTTTTCTTTCATCTACATTGCGCACACTTAATTTCACTCTCTTTCTCTCTCCTTCATCACACTCCGTCTCTCTCACACTAAACCCAATAGTCCTCTGTCTACTTTATTTTATCTATGCCAACACACAAGTGATAATTTTCCAGCTGATCGGTTAATAGCTCCTTCTTTTGTGTGCTATGTAGAGGCTCTGCGCACCTGAATCCTCCGGTTTGAATCATCAGATGCTTAGCATGGCCAAAGACTATTCTGTTCTATTCTATTCTATCCTATTCTATTCTATTCTATTCTATTCTATTCTATTCTGTGTTAAATGGTAATAATAAATTATTGAATGTCAGCACTCTCTGGTTATCTACATACATTGTTGTTTTTTTTTACATTTTTGAGAATGACTTTTGGAGACATCAGTTGTACTGGGTGGAAAATTATAATTGGTTGATTGGTACTGTTTTCAACTTTGTACTATAAGCTCTATTGTGAAAATGCTGCATTGGTACTGTCTCTCCTGACACACGTATTGAAAAGTCTAGTGCCCATACCACCCGGCCACTAGATGGCAGTAAAAATCTTAATGTTTAAGCATATTCTAGGGAACTGTGTGCTTCTAATTTTTTATCAACAATGTTTGGAGTCTTTATTTGCTTAAAAGCAAACGTTTGATTCAGTCAGTGTGGAACAACTCAACTGGTCTACAAAAAGCCCAGTCCTGATTTGAACACCTTTGCTGTGATTTTAAATACACACCTTGAGCCAAAAACTCATCATCAAATACCAGTGGCTTGTTCATATGGGTACAGTCATTTTAGACCAAAACTGTTGCAGCAGAGATGGAAGTACAATTTTTAAACACATTATGCTTACATTTTTGTTGATAGTTATGGAAATGCTTCTTTCCTGCTCTAAAGAAGGGGTTGTACTTTAGTCCATGTATTGTATGTAGAAGTCTGTTGGTCTGGTTTGGTGATAGATTTTTGGCTCAAGGTCTGCATTTAAAGTCAAACCAGAGGTTTTCAGCTGGCTTTCTGCAGACTAGAACCTCGCCTGTTAGAATAGAAAAGGGCTATAAAATTTGACGCACGCAGTTCCCTAGAATATCATTATATGCTTAAACATTAAGATTTGTACTGACTAAAATAGTAAAACCTGTTAATTACAAGGGGGTGTCCCAATACTTTTAGCAATATAGTGCATGTCAGCAGCTAAAATCAAATGTTATGTTATTTGCTCATACTGATACTTTTATACTTCATCTGCATATGATGATTACTATTTAATTGTGGCCTTGAAGACATGCAGGTACCCTGAGAACTTAAAGAAACACGAAGTCAGAGAAGAGACCAGAGATTATGGAACTAATGCATGGTTGAGTTACATCTGATTCAGCATGAATGAGAGGTTTATCAAGTACCAGTACTCTACTACATTACACACTTTCCTGATCTCATGTACATGCGAATGGTGTCGCATTTGAGCATTTTGTGTGTGGAAAAGCCTCTGATTTCTTTCAGTGAGCAAATTTGTGCTCTAATCTTCTGTTTTGGCTTCTCTCTCCGCTAACACCCGTGTAAAGAGATTCGCAGTATAAAATTATTCACCCACACAGCCGTTCCTGCCTCGTACATACACACAGCAGGGAAACCTGGGGGCCACTTAACGCTTTCTAAACCTGACAGCCCCTGCCTGTAATTAATGGCTGTTTAGACTGCATGCGCATTCATGTATGCTCGTTCTCATTTTCTTTTTTATTTCTACGTTTCTTTTCCTCCTCCCCTGATGCCTCTATCTTTCTCCCCACCTGACAGGTGCTGCTGAGCATAGTGCAACAACGCTGCTGTATCCTCCCAGATAGGAACACAGGTAAAACCACACACCTGTCATTCAAATGCAACAGTGTGTTTAAGTCTGCAGCCCGAGCCTTTTCGGTTATTCGAACAGTGTGTCGACAGGAACATATGCTGATGTAAGAGTTTGTGTGTGTCAGACAGGCCTGTATACTTTGTTTTAGGTCTGTAGTGGTTGATTGAGGTACTGGTTGTGTATATTCTCCAAAGAGTCTGACTCTTCTTGTAACAATCTTTTGATGTGGATCCAAGAGCTTCAAGAGCTCAAAATAGAACAAAATATGTCTTTTGGGCTTAATAATCAACATTTGGAGCAAAAACCGGAACAAATATTGATTTTTCTATAAAGGTTTACTGTAGGGAAAGGACAGATTTGATGACTGAGTGTGTTTGGATTGTACCTGAGCTTCTTGCACTTACAGTTTCCTCCATTTAATGGTAACCATTTACACTCATTTTAGATAATTAAGCCCAGCATTTGCGAATGTACTTGGCAGCAGGATGGATGAACTGGAGGACTTTAAAAGCTAAAATGGAATGCATTTGTTGGCTGTGCACAGTTACAATCTCTTTGTCTTGGTGTTTTAGTGAAGCAAAAATAGTGATGCAATGATTTATCTATCTATCTATCTATCTATCTATCTGTCTGTCTGTCTGTCTGTCTGTCTGTCTGTCTGTCTATCTATCTATCTATCTTTCTATCTATCTATCTATCTATCTATCTATCTATCTGTCTGTCTGTCTGTCTGTCTGTCTGTCTGTCTGTCTGTCTGTCTGTCTATCTATCTGTCTATCAGTCTATCTAATTTTATTGCAAGTTCTCAATTCTGATTTTTAATACCTGAGTTTTATATCTCTCATTTCTTTTTATCTCAGAATTAAAGGTGATTAGATTAAGACATAATCTCATAAAAAGTCAGAATCTTGAGATATAAACTCACTTTTGACTGACTTTTCTCTTACAAAAGTTAATTAAGTTGAATGCTTTTTATGTTAATTTAATTTGCATGTTTTAATTTGTGTGGGGTATCTATAGTGTTTAGTTTAATGTTTAGTGTTTTATCTATAAGTTATAAATTAAGTTAATTATTATATAATGTTGTGGGCATTAATATAATAAAATGTTATTAATATTTATTTTTAAATAAAATACATGCGTATATAGCAAAAACTAATAGTATAACATTATCTATAACATGGTATAAAATATTGATAAACTAGGCTAAAATACATACATTCACACATAATGTATGTTTATGTATGTAAAGTATATACAAATCGGAAAATTCCCACTTGCTCCACAAGTATTGTTAAATGCAATGGAAAGAAAAGAAAGGAAATCATCAGGGGAGCACTTAGACTAAAGGCTGAGGATCAAAATCTTCTCTAATACAGTCCTGACAGAGGGACACAAGATGCATTAATGCAGCCCCGTCATAATCCACATTACGGATGATCACATTACCAACATTATTCTCGTACAGATGAATGTGAAACACTCCTTTGCTCATTGCACATTCCTGTATTGTGTGTGTGACTATGACAGCAAGGGCATTTGTCAAAACAAAGCCTGATAAACAAGCATGCATAATTGTTACATAATATGCCAAGTGGATTTCTCTGCTGGGGCGTTTGTGCCCATCTTTCACAACCTGTAAATTGCCAGAATGAGTTTACAGACTGACCCAGAGGTACGTGTTTTAATTAAATAATTGAAGAAGAGGGTTCCAGGTGCTGTATTGATAAAAAAAAAAACAAACAAAAAAAAACATTTAATGACAGTAGAACTTCAAATTTGCGTCTAGTGGGCATTTGTATTAAACCATGGTGCCAAGTTTGGAAGTTGGTAGTTTTTATTCCCAGTGGGTGTAGAGTCTGAATGAAGCGGTAGTATTTGCAACAGTGCTGTGACCATGGTTTCATCCTGTTTCTATGGAGACAATGCAGATCATGTCAGTATAGGTTCACTGTCAACGCCTACCATCATTTTATATCCATCTGAAAGCCATTTCACCTAACACATCTAAGGCATTCACAGGCATCGGCCGATTTACATTTTAAATTTCAGCTTTGGCCTTTGCTTCAGAGCTGAGCTGAGACTCCAGATATTAAAGGTGGCCACCACAGAACTTCCCCTCATTATGCAAATTGGTGTCACAGATTTTCCCCTCTCTCAGCTTTGTATAGACCTGTTGTAAGGCAGAAAGCAGCATCTGTGAGTACAAAGACACTGGCTGCTCTCTGTCTCTGCGATATGAAGCGAGGGGCAGATGTTTGGCTATATGTAGCAGCTTTTGATGATGAGCAAGAAAACACACTTGCTTCTGGCAACGAGCTACCAATTCAGAAATAACACGAAAAGACTCAGTGAGTAAGATTGAGTTATAAATGTGCTGTAAAGCTTTTGAGAGTGAAGAAAAAAGGAGCACGGAAAGGTTCTTCCCTCTGAGCGTGACAGCTAACAACAGCCACCCACACGGCTCTTCTGGTTCTGCAACAGCGGCGGATGGTTGTGATAGTCAGCTACAGTATCATGTCATGAGGAGTGACACGTAAACACTTTACGCCAGTGCCGTGTGATGGACTACTGAATTGAAGAGGAAAAGCCTTCTTTTTTTTTTCCAGTGTAAATTCATATTTCACTTTCATTGTTTACACAGTTTTGGTGTTAAAAGCTTATGGAGCACCATTTACTTGATGCTTTCAACAAGTACCCAGGACCAGAATATTTTTAAGTATTGCTAGCTTGTTATTATTAAAGTATAAGTATTAAGTGTATAGTATTTAATAAAATATACTTTGACAATCTATTTCCAAGCTTAGCTTTTATTTATTACTACAAATTTCTGTTCCTCTATAATTATTGCGAGTCAATTAAAAAAAGGTCATATACAGCATAATGACGATACTACTAAAGTTTAATTAATATTTAGAATTTAGCATTTTCACATTTTCAATGTTTGTAATTTTTTTTGTATGTCTACATAACATTTTTTTCAGGGTTTTAATAAATTATTTTTATTTTTTTTGTCTCTTATTTCGATTTCTTTTCCTTAGACAAAAACCATCTGCTTCACACAGGGGTTTAAGAGACTTATATCTGGCTGTTTGACCCTGTCATAGTCTCATTTGTTCTTGAAATGAGCTGTAGGCCTGAGGCTCTTTATGCCCTCAGAATAGTAAATGATTTAAGGTGCATCCATGTATGCATGCGCCATGCTCTGCTCTTAATAACCATGTTAATATTTTAGCATTGTGTTTCCATATTTGACTTTCCACTGCTTTGACTTTGGGTGGTTTGAAAGGAGTCAAACAAAATGTCTTTACGACATTAAGCGTCATAACCTCTTTCAGTAACAATTTTTTATTTGTTCTTGTGAATGACTTTCTTATAAATGCTAATGTTTTGATTAGTCTGCAAAAGCACAAAGTTTATTAGCAAAGTTTTTTTGGAATTGCTGATGTTCAACAAAACTTTTCCTGTGGCCCTGCTTTGCATTCATAGAAGAGCGTTTGTATCGATTTTTCAGTCCCTGTAGGAATTGTATGCACTCTCTCTCTTTCTTTCTGTCTGATATAAAGATTGCAGTCGACAGAGAAAACCCTTCTCTTGCTCCCTCTCCCCTCTCTGTCGTGGCTATTTAGATTTTAGGACATCAGTATGTAGTGGGAGTCCTGTAGGCTAATGAAAAAACTGTCCTGTATATAATGGCCAAGGTCATTTATTTTTTTCGGGTTCCCAGAAAATGTACTCTTGAAATGCATCCAAAATAGAAGTAGAGCTAAACCATTAAATTGAGTGTTTTTATTATTTTGTACATTTTATTTTTTATGAGGCAACCTTGTGAATAGTATGAGTTTTTTTGTTGTTGTTTTTTACGCAACTTTTTCACACATTACACAAATTTTTATAACTTTTTAATATTTTGTAAAAATATTGCTTTTTGGTGCTATGAATGAATATATTTTTTCAAACATCAGCTGTAAATGTACAGCTAAAAACTTACTGGTTCATCACAGTTCATCATAGGCCTAAAAAATAGTTTAAAAATTCCTAACTTCTAAACCTTAAATTGTAAGGTTTTGAACGGACATGTGATAAAAGTTTGTTTTGCCAATTGTCAGTAGCAGCAGATGGCCTCAAGAATTGATTCAGTGTAGTGTTCTGTGTATGAGATGGTCAGTCTGAGTACTTTCTGAGAAAGAGTAAATAAAATGAAACGAGAGGGGGAAAAGAAAGGAGTGAAGGGTAAGAAAAGGTGCGTTGCCTGAGGAGTAGTTGATTCCTCTGAATTAATGCGAGAATGAGAGCGTTATATTGAGGTTAAAAGGTGAAGACAGAAAGGTGTGTATGAATTGACACTCACTATATGCAGTGAGTGGCCAGTTCTCAGGAAATGAGAGCAAACGACACTGTCTGTGTGTGTGTGTGAGTGTAAGTGGTTGTGCACGTATCCTTATCTTCTTTTTTCTTTCACCACACACTTTTTCTCTTGGTGGTTGCCTATAGTGCATAACTTGTTTGAGTCTAGATCGCAGAATCTTGTCTTCTTCAGAACAGTTTGTACAAAAATGAAATTTCATCACTTATTAACCCTCATGTCATTCTTTCCAAATTTTGAAGGATTTTTTTTTATCCTGCACAGCACAAAGGAAGATATTTAGAGGAATGTTTAAGCTGCTCCTTTCCATTATGAAACTTGTCTGCAACTTTCCCCATTCATTCCTTTTGTGATTGGGAAATTACTGCTTTAAAATCTTGAAAACAGTCCATATGTCTTCAGTGGTTCAATCTGTATTTTATGAAGCGATAAGAATAAATGTATTTTTTTTGACGATGTCTTTCATACTTTTTTGACAGTCAGCAGGAGGACAGACACAAGCCTCCTGTTTTTTTTATCAAAAATATCTTGAAAATCTAAATTATGCTCCAAGGATGAAAAAAGCTAGTTTTGGTGTGGAGTAACCCTTTAAAATGTAAAATTTGTGGTCTGTGTGTCATCTTCTTTTAAATTAAATGAATGCATAATGCACATATGCAAAGAGGGGATGTGGGTGGCACCACTCACCTACACAGCGAGGAGAGGTTGGTTCAAGAGGTGAGAGGAGGATGAAATCACTGTGATGCACAGACAATTAGATAGCGTAGAGTCGGACATGGTTTGTTTGTGTGTTCGACCTGTCTGAATCAGCGCTCTGACCTGATCTGATCTTGAATAGTATGATGAGAGAGCTCAGGACCCCATCACACAGCTCTTCAGCACTGCTGACCCCTGAGAGCTGCTCACTGACGAGACAGGAACTACCATCATTGTGTGTGTTTACTAATCCATCATAAATGACCACAGATTTTTATAGTATAGTATATAAAAATTAGAAGAATCAGCATCAGTTCATAGCACTTATAGGGCATGGCAGTAAAGATGGCCAATGGACATTTCTGTTTTTGGGAAGTTTATGATGTTCTCCAAAGATAATTTTTTTTCATATACAAGAAATACAGTAAAAATAATATTGTGAAATATTGTTTTAAATAGTTGTGCTGCTTAATGTTTTGTGGAAACTGATACATTATCTCTGATTCTTCAATGAATTGAAATTTTAAAAAGAATGTCATTTGAAATCTTTTGTAGCATTATAAATGTCTTTACTATCATTATTTATCAGTTGAAATGTGTGTGTGTGTGTATATATATATATACACACACAGTATATTGACCCCAATCTTTTGATGTCAAACATCCTAGAATGATTCATCATAATCTTGAAATTTGTCTAAGAATTTGTAGACATATTTGAGTTATTTGCAGCTGTAATTGAGTAAAAATTAAACTTTTTGTAAATTGTTGCCGCATTTTATATATATATTATATGTATAATATAGCAAAATATTACTATTTGTATTGTAGCATTTTAACTATTGTATATTAACATATACATATAATATATATATATATATATATATATAATATAACTATTAATCATATGTATTGTTGTAAAATACATATAAAATAGTTGTGTGTGTGTTGTTGCCAGTTAGAATAGAAAAGTAAAAGTAACTCAAAATTTAAATAGTTGCCAAAAAAAAAAAAAAAATCATATTGTTGAGCTTTGCGCAGTTCAGAGTTTAATAAATAAATAATATATGTCTATATCATTTATAAACATCCTGCATCTCTGCCTTTCTCTACGTTGATCATTATAAAAACAAAACAAATATTGCTGTAATTTTTTGTTGAAAATAATTTTTGAAAGTTTATATCCACTCATCTCGTATTTTCTCTCTTCCTCCTTCCCCTGAGCCTTTAGAGCAGACAGTCATGAAGACAGATGGCTGTTATTAGAGGGTGTAAGGCCTGGAGAGTGCTGGATTTCACTTCAGTCACTGCCGGCCACAGACCCCAAACTCATTAGAAAATAGAATGGTGTGATTTTGCTCACACCTGCTTCAGCTGTGGGCAAAATTTCAAGCAGATGCACACACGTTTGTAGAGGATTTCACAAAAAAGAAACACACACACATGCACAAAAACAAACAGAGTGGTGCGGTGTGTGGTTAGGACTTGCCTTCTTTTTTTTTAGAGTGAACATATTTAGTCTTTGTAAAGAAATTATTACTTTTACTGGAATTCTTATGAGATAAATGCAGCCTTGGTGAGACACTTCTTTAAAAAAGTTTAAATCTTACTGACAAAACATTTGACTAAGTGATGTTTTAGTACCAGTTAAATGTTTATTTATTATGTATTTATTAATTTGTCTTATGTGTGTGGTTGTAGTGCAATAACATGCACTTATGAGTTATTTACATTCAAAATTAGCCAGATGTGGCTTTTGCCTGATATAAAATGCAAGTGGGTGATGTGACAAAACTACAGCATTACTGTAATAATTAACAGGGCGTAGATAGTGTGTATATAAGAGTGTAGATGCCTTCATTTATTTTAGCGTGCAGAACTCTGTGACAGTCAGTGAGTTCATGCTGAACTGAGGGCTCAGACTGGCTCCAGTGATTATAATTGGGATGGGAGTGTTGCTCACTATCTGTGTATAATTTATTCAAAAGTTGAATTACTGTTTTGTTTTTAATTCTGCTAACAGGAACAATGAGAAGTTGACTGTTAAGTCACTGTCTTGATTTACTGATAAACTGTATCATATTCTGTCATCTGTATAAAAAATTGGATTCTGTTATTATTTACTCACTTGTTCCAAACCTGCATGTAGCTATTTATGTTTTAATTTTTGCTGAACCCAAAAGAAAATATTTTAAAGAATGATAATAACTAAGCAGTTGATGGTAGCCATTGAAGTGTACCAGCCTTATGTGCTACCATTAACTGTTAGCATTCTTCAAATATGTTCTTTTGTGCTAAATAAAAAAGAGAGAGCGAGAAAGGAGGAGTAAATAATGACAGAATGTTCTTTTTTTTATTATTAACTATTACTTCAAAATATTTGTCTCACACAAAATACTTTTCTAGTAAGTTTTATTCATTTGAATTAATAACTAGCAGCACAATATTAAGGAAATACCAAGGGAAATTATTTAGACATGAATTATTTTTTACATAACTGTTCTGCTTGAAGGTAAGTTTTGATGTTGACTTTAAGTATAAATTAATCATTGTGGTAGTTTTAGTTTCCTCCTCCGTTAAATTAAATATGTATTAAACACTTTCAAGGTAAACTAGTAAAGGTTTAGATCTTTGGCTTGTGTGTGTGTTTAGGTCATTTCTAATAATAGAACATGGGGTATCATGAATTCAACAACCACAAATGAGCCCTTCAGAGGAATGCAGTGAGTGGACTGCAGAATAGCCAGTGCTGCTGTCTCCTGTGAGGGTCTCTAATACCATTAGATGGTGCTATACACTTGTGTTAACAATTTAAAATGAAATCATGTCAAATGTGTGTCTTTAACAGTCCGTCACAGCTATAATTAAATCATTTTAAAGGTTTTTTTCTTTAATCTGGTTCTCATGGACTGAAAGCTTCACCCCTCAGGACATTAGTCTCCTCAGGACAGCGAGGATTGTGGAAGCTGGATTCTCTTGTGTAAAAGGGCTGTTTTCTTTAGTAAAAAAAACAACTGCTTAACTTATGTTTCTGTTAGTTTCTGTTGTTATTAGGGATCCTTTATAGTACAGTATTTATAAATGTCACTGTGTTTTGTATGAATATTAATGACCGTCTGAAAAGTCAAATATAGTGTTGATTATGAATCCAGTATGTCACCTACCATAGTTTTTTCTCAAACAAAGTTTCCTTTTGATTCAGCCTTACAGTTGGATCGCATTATACCAGAAAATGACCAGTAATATTTGTTGTTATTTAAATGTTTTTACCATGTATACCTATAATAGTCCATACTTTTACACAATACCCATAGTGACAAATTGCTGTTGAAAATATCTGCTTTTTAAATGGTCATTTCAAAATTGAACCTAACCGAAAAATGGTTCATGATTCAGTGAAGCACTCAGTTGTGAAGTAAGTAAAGTCTGAATCAAGTCTGAATCAAACCGCTAACTAATGCTCATGTAGGAAATCACGCACACTCTAAAGATGTTATTAACTAATGGCACCTCACAAGATGATATCTGATGAACAGGTTGTTCAGACTATAAATTGTAAAGTATTGTTGTAATTTTTTCCCTTTTATATGCAGTCTGGAGCCCTTACAACTGAGGTTCCTCAAAGCAATCATCTACAATTACTTCAGCGTAATTACTTTTTCCATCCTAGTTGACCCCTACACAGTGAGTCAGTATGAAAATGTCTACTGTCTTCTGAGGTGACAGAAAATCTGATGGTGGCGCCAGATGAAAGGAAAAGATTCTCAAACACGCAGGTTGAATTTAAATGCATGTGATTT
The DNA here is from genome assembly GCA_032359435.1 of Enteromius unitaeniatus. Lineage (NCBI taxonomy): Eukaryota > Metazoa > Chordata > Actinopteri > Cypriniformes > Cyprinidae > Enteromius > Enteromius unitaeniatus. Next base: position 8,463,140 of record JAUMHI010000061.1, read on the forward strand.
TTTTTTTATACTGTGGATGAAACCATGCGTGGCATGTGGAGTTTAGCAATAGTCCTTTGTAAGGAGCAATAATAAGCTTGAACTAATGCGAGCTGGAAGGATCAAGAGAACGAATCTTGCTTTGCATTCGAGCCGTGTACCTCTTTCCCAGAGTTATGAAGGTCAATACTCTCTCTGAACTTTAGAGAGTTTGGCTCACTGTAGCAATCAAATGTCAGTCCTGTGTGGATCCTGTGCTGAAACAATATCCTCAAGAGTGTTTCAGAAGAATATACTCAAGTCATATTTTAATTTTAATCTGGGCAGACACACAAAGCACTCTTTTTAGAATATGAAATGATTTCAAAGTGAAAGTCTTTCAGTTGACTGCTGATGCAATAGCAGAGGCCTTTAATTTTCATTTCACACTTTATGGTTTTGTTGATTTTTATGGATGCTCAGTGGGTTTTTTTTCTGTTAGTTGCATTAGCTTATGTTTTGAAGGCTATTTTGTGATATTTTTGTGCTCTTTCAATATTTGTTAGAAAATCAGACAGAGCAGTGGTTCTCAACCAGATGAATTAATTATATTTAAATTGATCTATTAATAAATGTAAATGAGTTATTAGTTAAAATACTACAAATAAACACTTTGTGTTTATTGTTTTTATCGAAGAGCTTAGTTTTGGAGAACATCACTTCTAAAATGACAAAATAAATGAATTTATTATATTAAATGATATTATATTATATTGATGATTATCAATTAAATTGATTGAATATAGCAATCAAATATTTGAAAACAGTCAGCTTTGTCATAATTATAGTAAAAATACTGGATTTGTCTGGAGGGGGGACTTTGAATGTTGCATTAGACAGCCTAGGGTCTTGAAGTCAGAAATGCTGGCCACCATCGAGCCGGAGCGAAAAGTCCTGCAGTGAACAGGAATAATATGATTTCGTAAGACCGGTCGATCTCATATACAAACACAAAAAAGATTCAGGCCTGTGCCAAATAAACAAACAAACTCTTATTTTAATGTCCCCTGTCAGGATAAACACGCTAACCGTAATCCATCAGGCTGTCATGGCGCCAGATGTGGGGGTAAATATCATAAAACTATTCTGTTTGCTGCATCACAGACTCCCTAATGAAGTCAGAGGAGCCATCCTGTTGTATGTACATTAATCTTAAGCTCCCTTTGTGAGCTAAACCCTCAAACCATCATCTGAAGTCAGGATCACTGACTTTAAAACAATAATTTTCATGCATAGATTTTTTTGGTTGTTTTTGTGCATTGGATTTTGAGGTATAGCGAAGGCCCTTCATATGTGAATCACTAGGACGGTGGCCTCCTTACAGGGGCTTGTGTGAATATGTTGGTATTCAGTATCCATTTATTTTCCTGTAATCAAATTGTGCTTGAAAGTAATTGCATTCACTAATTTCTTGCATTGTTAACCATGAAGAAAATTTGTAACGGATTTCAATTTATCCCTCTCATTAAGGTGACTTTCAGCAGAGAGAGTGATTTAATTAAATAAATAGATAAATAAATAAATGTGTTTAAGGAAGACTTAAAGAGAGCGTGTCTGGTTCTAATCAGTATTCATAGCACTACAAGTACTAGTTTAAATCTCTACATAATGTGTGTGGGAAAGATGTGGTAAAGTAGCCCTTGATGTCATATGTCACAGTTATATATCAGTGTCCGTTTGAGACATGTGTGAATAAGCCGCCCACGATACGGTGCTGGCAGAGATTTGGTATATGAATGGGAAAAGTAATTCAAGCTGAGAGCCTCGTTGCCATTTGAAAGAGGAGAATTGTTTACAAGGCTCCTGAAAAAGGTTAGCCGGATACACTGATACTGTGAGGTGAGGATAGCGCTTTGAACGGCACAACGCCATGTCAGAGCCTCAGGTTCGTGCAGATTTTAACAGAGGAGCAGATGGTATCGGTCCGTGATATTATACACAACTTGCATGTCTTTATAGATGCGCATAAGTTATTAAGTATTCAATTTAAACTTCAGGGTAATATGCCTTGAAATTAAAACATGCTGAAGTGAATTGCTGCTGTCTGTGTGCTTCCTCATTCATGTGGAGAAGACTTTCCTTTTTGTCATTGTGCCTAAGGCCTCCATTTTCTATTGTTCGTACAATTCTGTCGGAATCATTCCCATTACGCCACCATGCCACAAGACTATGAGAAATGCCAGCCAATGGTGGGTTGGAGGTGCGGTAAATGATCGTTAGGTTTGTTTCTGGGGCCTGCACTGTCACAGGAGACTGAACTAACAGAATGGGAATGTACTGTAGTGAATAGAAAGAGAGACAGTAATGATAGAAGGATAAGTGGTAAACTGCAGCATCATTGGTACTTCCTGAAAGTTATCTTTAATGGATGAAGGAGTATGTGGTCATTTAGGATATCTATTGCACTCAAATATTAAATTGTCTTGAATTCCATTTTAGAGAAATACAGGAGGATCATTGAATTTTGTTTGATGTCATTTGTGCCGTGTGTTCAATCTGAAATTGAAAACTGGTAACAATAAGTAAAAAAAAACCAATTTATTATTTTTTTATTATTATTATATATATTTTTTTTTAACACACATTTACCACAAGTATTATTATTATTGTATTATTTATTTTAGTTTATGTGATGTTATGTTATTTATTTTTTTTACTTTTTCAGATAATAGTGGAAGTCAAGGATCATGGATACCATGATTACTCTATGAGTAGCTGAAGCTTTTATCATACAGTACATTTTCTGCAAAATGACAGAGTGGCAAAAGAGCCATTCAGAAAAGCCTGTTTATTCTGATTAAATAGTTTTTGCAAGCACATATACCTTTTTTGTTTTTTATTTAATTACATTTTAGTTTTTTGTTGAATGATAGTGAGGATCAAGGGTTCGGTTTACTACATGAATAGCAGAATCTTTAGAATCTTTCGAATAACAGCAGAAAACCTAAATCTCTTAATAACTAGCAGAGTTGCCTGTTTTTGCAAGTGCACATACCTATTTCATTTCTTTTTCAATTGATTGTGAGAACCAGTTGTTCTAAGCACTGCATGTGTTTATTCATAACTTTCAGAGCCTTTTATCTTAAGTCTCCTAATGTCTGCCTCGGTGGGAGAGCATCAGAAGAGCCAAAAAAAGAGCATTTTTGTGTTGAGCCCCAAAGTTGTTGTGTTGGCCCACCAGTGTGCTAAACTATCACATGCAGATTGTTCCAGTTTTCCTCTCCTAGATTTATGTAGTTCAGAGATGTAATTCAATGTGTTTCATCCATCAAAGTCTTTTTCAAAATCCAACTCTTTAATCTTAGGCTTCATTTTGAAATGTTCTCTAAATTGTGAAAGCGAGAAGATGCACTGTGGCCTGGGCTCATCATTCTTTTTTGGAAATGATCAGAGAAAAAATGGCTTAAATTGGTATCATTTTCCTAAATCATCTATTCATAATCTTAAGTGCAATCTACTGTTCGGTTTAGTTTAGCAGGTAGTTGTTGTCCAAGGCCTCGTTCATAGTCTACATAAATCTGTTTTGTTTTTCATATCTGATCAGTAGGATTG
>JAUMHI010000061.1:8466809-8478446 GCA_032359435.1 Enteromius unitaeniatus
AATGTAATTGTAATGTGCAATAATTGCGTATTTGTTGAGAAAAATCGCCAAATGAATTCAAATATAAAAGATTAGATTATATCGGCTGTAGACTTTGGAGGCACAGGACATCTGTGCTTTTTTTACATTGTGATTTTAAGTCATGGGCTGTTCTCTCTTTTATCAGCTCTATGAGCACCACATTTTGAGCATTAAATTCTAAGTAGGATAACTTTCAAATGCATCAAATAGAAATGCATCCTGAGACCCATTCTGTTGGCTCTGTCTAGCTGTCTTTAAACGCAAGATCGCGTCTTGTGTGAACCACTCTGTCTGCTCTCGGTAAGTGCAAATTAGTACAGGGAATTTATGCAGAGTCAGGGGGCATGATTAATATAGTTCATTTTTTTAGCCTATTGCATTTTTTTTTTAATTGACAGCTCTAGTCAGAGGTGAAATGTAAAAAATAAATAGATAAATCAGGGGATGGTGTGGTCAATTTCTTTTGGATGCAGGGATGGATCCTGTAGCTAACTTTACACAGTGATTTCGAAATGTCAAATTTCTAAAAGGTGTTTTAAAAAAAAGCCTTATTAAATTTTTATTAATAACTTTTTTCTTCTGGGCCTTAAATGGAAGAATCTTGGTCAATATTGATAACTGAAAAAAAAAACAAGCTGAAAAAACTTCTTGAAATCCAATCTTACCATTCCAACTGCATTGCATTTGCCACAAAATCACAACAAAGCCAGTCTAATCAAATGTTGTCACTGACATTTCTTACAGATTCCTGGTCATGTATAGCAAAACCCCATTTTTTGGCAGAAAATCTATGTGAAATTTGAGCAGCTGTGCAAGGCAAACGTGAAGAATTGTAATGGACTGAATTAGGATGCAATTTGTAGAGTGACTTTGTGAAGGTGTATGATGAGTATTTGTCCCTTCGGGCCTTGTCACAGAAAGTGTTTTTTTGTGCAGAAACGCTTGTCATCTACAATGAGAAAAAGATGAACACTGAATTAATACAGACTGCCCAGTCTTCTCTTTCTGATTTGATTTGTCATTTATTGATTATTTATTTAGATGAAACCCAGCATAATGATGCCATGATGGATTATTAGATGATGGAGTGTGTGGTATGTTTCTTTTAGATCGATGTTTGTATTAGAGGTCAAATTCTGACTTGGTTGCAAGTTGTGCAGAATTGATCATTTAAAGACCGTCACTGATTTTATTCCTTAATACTCTTCTTAATCAAAATGATATAATGTTCTTCATGCTTAAATGTAACTCTACACCCTTAACTATTTTAGTATAAGCAGAATGTGTGAATATTCACGAAAATGCAAATAGGCTCATAAAGGTATTAAAGGAACAGTTCACCCAAAAATGTTTATTCTGTCATCATTTACTCACCCTCAAGTAGTTCCAAATCTGTACAAATTTCTTTGTTCTGCTGAACACAAAGGAAGATAAAGTTTGTAAACAGACTGTTTTGAGTCACCATTCACTTCCATAGTATTTTGTTTTCTACTATGGAAGTCAATTGTGACCCAAAACAGCCTTGTTATAAACTTTCTTCCAAATATCTTCCTTTGTGTTCAGCAGAACAAAGTACTCGAGGGTGAGTAAATGATGACAGAATAAAAATGTTTGGGTGAACTGTAGGACTTTAAAATAAAGTTAAAATATCTGATGTGACATCAGTGGTTCAACCGGAATGTTACGAAAATAGTTTCTGTGCGCGAAGAAAACCAAATTGATGACTTTATTCGACAATTCTTCTCTCCTGTGTGCATTCACGAGAGCACCGTGACGTTTGTGTTTGTATTCGTTCTCATTTTCTATATCAGTTTGAATTCAGGAACTGAATTGTAACTTAAAAACATTTTCAGTTCAGTTCTGAATGGCACACAGAAGTGGTTGGTTGTTGTCGGAGGCTGTGAAGAGAGTTGGTGGGGCCATTAACTCAGCAGGGAATTGAGTTGGCGGGGCTGTTAATGCTCACCCGCTGACAGACACAGTCGCGTGCACAAACTCCCTTTGATTAATGGACGATTATGTAAATTAAGTTTTTAAGATTGAAAATCCTAAGAAAAATGGGTTAGTAGTACACCATCTTCACTACTAACTCTTCTCTTATGACATATCTCTACCAGTGTTCCTGTATCACCACACATACTAACACAATCTTCTGACCAAAGCTCCTATTTTACCTAAACTTTACTGAGCTGAGTATACAGTAGCTAAGATAAGTAGAGTTAAACTGTTAATGAACAATAATACAATACAGCTTCTCTCAATAGGAGAGATGACTGTGTAGGACTGTATCACGTGATCCAACAGTCCAACAACTCCATACTATTAACTATTAAGTGCTGATACAGTACATAAAAATAAACAAATAAGCGTCTTGATAGTAAGTGATGCTGACAATTTTGTCATTTGTGTATTTAATGTTCAGTCATTAATGACAGGTGGCTGATCTGGTTCGGGTCATACTTCTGATCTCTGAAATGCACCACATACTTATAATAGTCCACAGCTTTTTCCTCTTGTTGTAATTTATTGTCCCAGGATGAGTTTGGATCAGCGTGCAAAGTCAAGCCTGCATAGGGTGCAGATTCAGATTGTAAATATGGCCTGTGCTGCTACATTTGCATGTTAAACGACACACAGTGCTTCTCTTGGCCTGAGCGCATTTTTAGATTGGCAGGTCGTCAGTCACTTTCATTGTCATTCAATTTTAATCATGAAAGGAACCTTTGAGTGTGCGTATTGAATTAATGGCGCTTACACAGTGTGTGGTCCTTGTACAGCTGGGTCTAGCTACTTGTCAGAATGCTTATATTTTAAATGTTCTGTTACAGCATTGTGTCTATTAATATCACACTGTCATCATAACACTTATATCCCCTGTTATGAACACACAAAATGAGTGTTTCACAATATATACCCTTGTATCATTTGCATTGCTTATTAGCCAGTAATAAAGATTTTGAAATAAAATAATTTTTAATTTATATTTTGGATTGTTTATCCAAAATTTATTTTATTATATTTAATTTATTATATTATTATTATTATTATATTTTATAATATTATTATTATTTTACTTATAGATTGCTTTTGTTTTCAAATGATGCTCACTTAAAGTTAGTCTTTAAATAATAGCTTTTAATCAGTAATCTATAATAATTTAGTAACACTGTTCAATTTAAACATGAATGCCTATTTTTCATGCTGTACTTTATAGTATTTTGATACCTGAATTCACTTGTAGCATTTAAAAGAATTGAATATTTAGATTATTTGGAAAATGAAAATTGAATTGCTCTGAAAAATTAAAATAATTCTAACTATTGTTGTTCGTGTTAGGTGGTATTGGCATAATGGTATCATTTGTAAAAAAAAAAATTGTAGAAGCAAGAACACATTTTCATAGCATTTATACAAAGGATTAATGCCACGCTTTTTTATTAGTAAAGATACACAGAATGTTAAAATTCTAAATCTTTCAGTCAATTTTCTAGTTTTAAATCATAGTTCTTCAGTGTGGTCTCAGAGTTTTGGATTCCACAGTAAATGTAGAGGGCTGAGTATTACTGTGTACATCACTGTGTGATACACATCATAATTTATATATCATTTCATACATCACAATATCATAATGAGATTATGTTTAGTATTGTTTAACTTTAACTAAGCCTATGAGAGGTATCTTACATATGCCACAGTTCCATTTGACTCTCTTTAATTCCGTTCATCATTCATCTTCCATTTATTTTGACAGCCTACATCTTCATTCACTGAGCCATAAAAACATTAATAAATTAAAGGAAATAATCAATAGTTGGTTCTAAACTATTAGTGTCATATAGTGGGAAACACAATTATGATTCATTGCTTAATCATTTGTATTGGCATGCCTGTAATTTATGAGTTGTTTGTCATCTTCATGCCTCTGGCCACGCATACTGTAAACTGCCTCCGCTCGGACACCAAATCTTGTCTAAATGTCTCTCTCCTTTCAGCTGTTTTTGTCTTTCATGTTCAGTGACAAAGCTACAGGCTGAAACTCTCTCTCTCTCCCTTTCTTTCTCAAAACGCCCCCTTTCCAAATGTTATCATGACACCCGAGTTTAGGAAGTTGCCCATGTTTGGACCAGGATGGAAGCGATGTCCCTTGTGGTTTCCTCTCAGAGGAGACGGTCACATCTGAGAGACAAAAAAATAAAAAAGAAGAAGACTGAGACAGGTTTTGCCTCTACAGTGGGCATAAATTATTCTGCTGTCTAACAGAAAGAGAAAGATGAGAGAGCAAATGAAATTAAACGAGAAGCACAGATCCTCTCCACCATTTCTAGACTCCATCTCCAGGTTTTCAGTGTGGCTGTGTTTCAGTAGATCAGTCAGAGCGTGTGTGGAGCGTGTGTGTGTCTCCTGCGCTGTGCTGCAGTAGAGAGCCCTTCGCTCAGCCAACTGCTACTTCTCTGTGGAGGGCATCGCATCCTCCCTGCCTTTTTTTTGTTTTTCTTTCCTCATGTTTTTTTTTTTAAATCATGCTTGGAGTTCCTGAATGAAAGCGGACGGATCGAGGGGGAAAGGACGAGACTATGTGTGTGACAGAAGAGCAAAGCATGCTGCAGTGAGTCAAACAGAAAAGAGTGAGAGCTCTCCACACCCATGACTGTGTGCCTGTCTGTGATCGTGTTAAACACAGCCAAACGGACTCGTTCGTCACCTGACAGGTAGGCAGACGTGGGTCCCTTCATCTAATCTCACGTTCAGACTGCAGGAAGTCCGAAACGCTCACACTCGCTCACAAGAGAGCCTCGTTCTGAACAGGTTCAGGACTTGTAGGGCTGGTGGGCAGCTCGTTGGGACAGTAGAGGTTCGCAAACAGGACTGGTGATGTGAATGACATTTATTTTAACAGGAAGTGCTGCTTTTCAATTCCCACATGTTCTTGTAATAGCCCATTTGGTTTGAGTGTAGCATAACTGTACTTTCTGCCAGTCTTGAGTGGGAATTTCTGCTGCTTTTAGACTTGTATTTTAGGGCATTCCAGGAGTGGGTTCGGTGACTTTACATAAGCAGTTTTGCTTGTGAAAGAGGGGCGTCCTCCACAGGGTCGTGAAACAGACTCTGAGCCGTGGGTGAGGAGTTTATTCATACATACTTGGCTGTTAGACTCTGTCCGTGTGTGTGTGGAGGAATGGATGCTGGGAAGCTCATTTTGAGTTTGTGGGTATGAGTGTGTTTGAAATATGGGAGATATTTCATAAACCAGTCTGTTTCACCAATTAATGATATATAGCAAGATAATCTATGTTAACAACCAGAGATGAACCCCACTCTGAAGGGACTTTTATTGTATGTGAATGTGTGTGTGCTCCTTTCTGTTGCCTTCAGTGGATTTACTGCACTTTCTGTCACATATATCAGCAGAGAGACAGAGAGAGAATGAAAGAGGAAGCACTGCAGGTCTAAACACTTGCTCCTGCAGTGCATTCCCCCTCCTCTCCTCTCTCTTTAGGTGTCACGCACACTCATGCACCCACCGACCCACCCACCCACACACACAGGAATATATATATATATATATGTGTGTATGTATATACATACGTAAAAAAAATAAAGCCTATGTAGTGTCTCTGTAGTCCCGTCACTCAAACATAGATATGAGGAACAGGGAAATCAGACTTGTGTCAGTGAGAGCTGTCATAAATATGGTCAAGTGGCAAAGACAGATCAATGTCTTCATCACTGGATTACTGTGAACTGCAGTGTGTGTTTGTGTGTTTATAGTAATTATAAATGGTTATTTTAAAACTTAAAATTGAGTAACCAATATAGAAATCACTTTTTTTGTTGTTTTCTGGTAAATAATTATTATAAATTATTATAAAAGTTAATTTACTTTATTTAAAATTTATAATTCTGTCATCATTTGCTTTACCTCATGTTTTTCCAGACTTGGATGCGTTTCTTTCTTAAATTGAACATAAAAGAAGATCTTTTGAAGAATGCTGGTAATCAAACAGATGATGGTCCCCAATGACTACTATATATCTATATAAGTCAGTGGGGACCAACAACTTGTTTGGTTCTTCAATATTCTTAAAAATACCTTTGTGTTCAACATAAGAAAGAAAATTATACAGGTTTGGAATGACATGAGGGTGAGTAAATGATGACAACATTTTTATTTTGGGGTGAAAATTCAGTTTTTTTTCTTGTTTTCAGGAAAAATTGGGGGGGAGGTTTTATTCCCCAATGTGGCAAGAAAAACTAAATTGTAATATTTATTTGAATATTCACAGTTTTTTTTATATTGTTCAGACAGTTTTATGTTATTTTAAAAAAGACATTTACATCATTCTTAAAAATAAAGGTGCTTAAAAGGTTCTTTTCAGCGATGCCATAGAAGAAACATTTTTGATTCCACAAAGAACCAGTTAGTCAAAGGTTCTTTAAAGAATGGGAGGTTCTTCATTGAAACATTTAGATTTTTGCACACACATTCCCAGTGTCCTCAAGCACATCACTATTAATGGAAAATGTTTCACAAAGTGACGTGTCACACGTGCCATCCAAATTACAGCAGTGCATCGAGGAATCAGACTTTCTGGGACTTAAAAAGTGGCTGATTTGTGCCCTTATGGAATTGTAGAATTGACAATGTCACTTTTTGATGCCACTTAAATAATGAATGAAAATAAAGCGGTGATGCATTAGGTTACAGTCAAACTGATCACTGTAACAATGTGGAAATCTGAGGGTGTCTTTAGGGTGAAGAATGTGTAAACACATCTCAAACATCTGACATATGATGAGCCGTTGAGTCATGGCTTGAAAATGATAAGCAGTAGACATGACCCTGCATTGAATAGATAGTGATGGGTAGCAGAAGGTGCCTTTGTCACATCACATCATCAGGTCTTGGTATTTAGTACATGTAATTTTTTAAAAATATATTAAAATAATTTTTTCCTGGTCTTGAGGCCATTTAGCCCCATTTTTATTAGAATGTCTTTCTGTTATTGTTTTCTTGTTTGTGTATAATCTATCAAATATATGTAAACCCAAGTGATATTGACATAAAATAATGTAATGATGTTAAAGGGATCATTCAAACCCCAAATAAAAATGTTGTTTTAGTTAATTATTTATTTACTCATCTTCATAACTCAAAAAACCTTACCTGTGGAGAGCACAAATTTTAATTTTACATCTCAATAATCAGATTGCCAATACAAGATGTAATTTTTAAAATTTGTTTTACCTTTAGAGATTGCCTTTTTTATTACAGTTTTTAAACATGTATAAATAATATAACACATTTAAATGTAATATTTAGCTAATATTAAAATTCATATCCATTTTTCTTGCTGTATTATAATGTTGAGAGGTCTAAATTTACTCACAAAGATTGTTTAGTTTTAGTGTTTTGTTTTTTATGTTACTTAGTCAGTATATAGTTAGAATCATTATATCACATAATTAAAATAATTATCAGCTTAGTAATGAAATATTTGTGTAGGCCTTTCCTAGTAAAAAAGTTATATATTTAAAATACATTTAACATCATTTGTGCACAATGCACATTTGTAAACCCTTAAATCTGTTCTACTATCACTACAGACAAGGACATATCTTTAGTTGGACTTCAGCACTACTTCTGCAGAATTAACGTACATTAAACACAAAAGTACTTATTCCAATTCATCGCTAAGTTTGGTTTTACTCTCCACAGAGATAATAAAGTAATCATCAAACAGGTTTTAAGTGACATAATGGTGAGTAAATGATGACAGACTTTAGGTTTTTGCCTGAACTATGTCTTTAAATTTAAGACTCTGAGACAGCAGCAGCACAGCAGGACGCTTTGATGGTTTAAAAGAAGAATACGCCCAAACTCGTTCAGGCTCCCGCAGACTACTTCTGCAGAGATGGTGTGAGGAGGAAGAGACTTTGACCAAAAGCAGCTGATGAGTCGAAGTTCTGACGCACACAAGAGCTGTGGGAACAGAATGTTGTCTGAAAAAGCTCTTTTGAGCATTCGTTAAAAAACACTCACACAGTTGATGGAATCTGCCTCCTCAAGGACGTCACTCTACTGTAACTGTGTTGTGAGAAAGTGAGTTAAAGAGTGAATAGAGCGAGAGAAAGAAAGAAAGCGAGGGCATGAAATGAAAGGGGACAGGTTAGGGCAGGTCTAACTCACAATCCTTTAGAGATGAGAGTAGCTGCGTAATAATCAGTTCTGCTTCTCTCATAGATATGGAAAAACACATCTTGTTTTTTTTTTTTTATCTTACTTTCTCTCTCTAGCGAGGATTACATTCCTGTTATTTGACAGTGCTACACAGGGCTGTGCTGCTCTTGTTGCCATGGAGACGTAGCTAGGCAGCGGAGTCTGCGACTCTCGCATGGTTCTGCATACGTGCCGAGCGGCGATGCTACTTCTTAGGACTTACCGCATACTGCTGTGTGTGGGTGTGTGTATGAGCGGGGCAGAGGAGTGTGTTTCTCTAGACGCGCGTATGTGTGTGTATCAGCATGTGCTGTATGTGCATCTGAGAGATGCTGCAAGCCAAGAGAGGGAGCAAAAGACAAACTCTATCTCTTCCATGCAGAGAGAAGAGGAGGTGACAGAGAGACAGAGCGAAAGAGTGGGTGGGAAAGTCACACATCCTTGCACACATTGGAGAAGAGAGGGAGAGAGATGTGTGTGGGTGGGTGTGTGCGGAGACAGGAGCTTGTTTTTCTGTGTATAATCTCTCGGTCCTACGGGGCGACTAATGAAGCAGGAAAATCTCTCATTCACCCTCTAGCTTTAGCATTAGCATTAGCTTGACAACACCGTGACGTGACCTCGTATTTCTTTTCAGCTGGAAAGAAAAGATTAAGGAGAAAGGAAAATGGCAATGCTCGCACTTTGAACGAGAGGCTTCTTTCTGATTATGTAATACCACAATGAATGCAGGTTATGTAAAAGTAGATAGTGGTAATAGTTAATATGTGATGCGCCATGTCAAAATGATCCATTTGCAATTGGCCTTTTCGGGGAAAATGCAAATTTTGTTTTCAGCTTTCAAACTTCAGAAAAGAGCATATTGCTAAATCCTAAATATATTGTTACATATATGCACAAATAAGTTGAAATATTATGCTTGAATGACTTTTCCATTGTTATCTACTTTAAAGTAAATGCTATGAACTTTCTACTCATTAAACAATCCTGAAAAATGTATTTTTGTTTACACAAAGATATTAAGCAAAAAATATGTTTTTCATATTGATAGTAATAAGAAACCAACATATTAGAATGATTTCTGAAGGGTCATGTGACCCTACAGACTGGAATAATGATGCTGAATATTCAGATTTGCCATCGTGGAAATAAATCTTATGTGATGTATAATACTATTTGTTTTATTCCTGAGAAACTAAATTCAGCCTTTGTGAGCAAAAGAGACTTCTTTCAAAAACATGTACTTGAAAAAATATAATGCTGTCAGAAAAGGCAAGCAAATTGAAACCTGTTTGCTATCAAGTGTTTATGAAAACCATTTATATGATTATATCTGGACAACAGAAGCATATAACTGCCATTATAAAAAAAACATCAGTGCATAAATTCTAAAATCGTTTTATGGGTCAATTTGATTCTGAATGACAAAGCAGATCACATACAGCGTGTTTAAAAGTGAGTAAAGTGACAAGGAAACAACTTGACAGATGATTCTGTATTTTTCAGACACTCATTGCTGCCCACACTGAGGACCACTGGGATATACTAGCTCTTACAGTATACACCCCCTGCGCTCTCCTCAGCCTCTCACTGCATGCTGTGAATCCACCAGACAGCACCCAGAGAATAAAGCTTGATGGGGGACTGATGAGGGCATTCAGTGTATGTTAGAGGAAGTTCTTTTGTTGAAAGTATAGCAAAGATTTGGACTTGCTATATACAAAACTTCATGTATTTGGGAGTGCTAGAAGCTCGACTGTGAAAATCATTGAACTTAACATGCTGTGATAAATATTCTGATGCATTTGGAGAGCTTTTTTATAATAAGAGCTCTTATTATTTTACATGAGTTTTTCCCTCTCACAATGTAATATTATATGCTGTTGTGATTGTACGTTTAAATAGATAGATCACATACAGTATGTGAATGCTTTTAGCTTTTTATTACACTTTTTAGTCTAGCTTGTACTACTGTACTTTTGGTCATATATGTACTAGTGTACTTGCAGTACTATCAGTATAAACATTTAAAACGTACACAGTATTTCTGTTCTAAGCAGGCTGAATATACAGTACAGTAATAATGAGTATATTTGACACTGTTGATGAGCACATCCTATCTGTCTGTCTGTCTAGATTGCTAGCTTCCCTTCTCTAGCTAAATTGTTTTTGTTGTTCAATTTATTGTCTGTATAATTTTTTGGCATACTATTTCCCTAACTAGACTTTTGAAGGCAACATTTAAGGTTTATTTCGCCACATTAAATTGAAATTTCAAAGAAATTTTCAGTTCAAATCAGAATCGTTCCCTGAAGTATATTTTTATTTATTTATCCATTTTTTTACTTTTTTTTGCTCTTCCTTTAATGTACCACCCCAACTTTCTTTAATAGAAAACACATCAACAAATGAAGCAAATCTGTGCTTGTCAATCGATTTCATGCCGCCTTTAAGGATTTGGAGACAAGTAGACGTTTAATGAGCTCTGAGCCTAACGAGTTGATAATATACCAATTATCTGTCCGTTAGCCCGCTGGCTAAGAATGCTACACTCAAACTGTTGTAATTACAGTACACTAAAGACCCTCTTATTATGATCTGGAGTTCATTAATAAAACACAGTATTTGGACATACTGATGGCTAAAATATATATACTACCAACAGTGCAGGTACTAACAAATGTTCTAGTAGGAGACGCCACACGATTGTTGGTTGAAAATCCATTTACAGTAAACACAAATTTCCCAGTGTCCCAAAGGACCCCAAATGGTTTTTAACATGCAAACACTGGCTGATTACATAAGGCTATAGAGACATACTGTAAGTGGAGTATAACACCATATCTATGTAAGTACTGTAAAAGCAATCAATGTGGCAGTCTTAGCCTTTTTGGACCATGAGTTACTTTTTAGACCACAGTAATATACACTTCTTCTAGTATACTTAAATGTTCAGACATGAGCGATCTCTGTTTGACACCTCAAGAGTAAGGACAAAGTAAATGCCATCTCCTCCTCAGTTTTTCCTGGAAATGTTCTTTGTCACACTCAGAGTCCGGCTGTTATAAGAAATACAATTTCTGTTCTGTCAGTGTAAACTCAGGTAGCAAGAAAAGAGTTATTTGACATGCTTCAGAGCAAGAAAGAAAATTGTCCCACGCTGTTTTGCAGACAAGCATATCCTTCAGCCAATAAAGGCTGCCAGAGCCCAGGTAAAACAATGTATAGTCCTTTTTTTTTTTAATTTGTCAAACTGACATATCTTTTTTAATTTAAATATTGACTTTCCCTTGAATGGGGTGATGTTTTGGTGTCTCCGCTAGTCTTAATACTGATTGGCTTTTTTAATCTAGCATGTCATTTGTCTCAGGGCTCCTTAAATTTGATTCCGCTCGGAT
>JAUMHI010000061.1:8480002-8490553 GCA_032359435.1 Enteromius unitaeniatus
GGGGGAAACTAAAACTCGGGAGATGGTTCCCGCTGCTGCCCGCTGGAGAGGGCCACAGAGGTGCGATCCGTGACAATAATACTACATACCGATGATCACCTGTGTTCTTGGCCTATATAAAAAGAGTTTGTTGGGGTGGGAAAAGATACATTTAATACTGATGGCTGAACAGGATGTGATGAAAGCCCCTATGGGGTTTTCTAGAAGAATTTGCCCATGTATTATGCAAATTAACTGCAGCCATACACTTATTATTCAGGTTTATTAACATTTAAATGAGGACGAGAATACATCTATGTGCTTGTATTATTAATAAATGTGTGTGTACATGTAAATCACACGTACTGTTCCAGTAGAAATTTTACTGCTGGAACCTTTTCGACACACATGGATGTCAAATTGGTTATTTTTGGCTTTCTTGAGGGTTCACCATCATCATCATCATCCTCATCATCATACTTTCATAATCATCACACACCTTTGTGTCAGTTTTATTTGCAGATGAATTTGTTGTGCCAAGAGTTTAACACCATTGATATAAAAATGCATCTCTTTGTGAAAGTCAGGAGGACAAGCAAGTTGGCTCGCATTCTGGCATCTCTCTCCGAGCCCCCCTCACTGAGATAGTTTGTGACGGCTGCCAGATGCATGCTGGGAAATAAGAGGCTGAGTGGTTAGCCGAGTGGGGCGGCAGCAGCACAGCGAGAGCCACATGACCATGTTTATGAGACAGGCAAATACTAACGGACGCAGAGAAGCGGCAGCTTGCAGCCTTCCAGAGAGCACATACACACCCACACAGTTACGCTGAAGACTGATAAATTGAGACATTTATTAGGGCTCTGGGGCTCTGCGGATGACAGCTTTCTGTTGACCTTGCAAGGGCCAAATAGATTGTTTTAGATCCTCAGGAAAGTGTGATAGAGTGATTAACTCTTTAGTTTAGTGCATGTGTCATTTGTAACACCGCTTATTATGCCATTAAATCACTCTGAGCTGTTCAGAAATGCTGCAGATAAAGTTCAGCTCGTATCGTAAAATTCTTGTATATTAAAGCAATTTCTGATGACCTTATTTTGACCTGTTTTCAGATGCTGATTTACTGATGTCTGTGTGTGACCTGGCTGTGGGCTGTTCTGTGTTTGCTGGATGGTTGTGCGAAAGTTTGAACTGGTAACAGGCACAGTAGGATTTTGACACAGTCTGACACACATCTCACATCTCCTCCACGTCCTTTTCAATGAGGGGAATATATCTCACCGCCTTCAGCTTTGTTGGAGACAGACACGTCACAACTTAAGGAAGTTCTTGCGTTAAGATAAAACTTTTTTTTTTTGTTCTTCTGCAAAAGTCAATTCGGCGTTGAGCTTTTATGATTTAAAAACCACTCATTTGTGACACATCCTACCTCCCCTCTAATCTTTTTCTCTGCCAAAAATGAAAGTGATGGGTTTGCTGGTTGCTGGGGCACATTTTCAAAACTGCCAGAACACTAGTTATACAATGACAGTGAAAAGCAGGCTTAAATTTTTGAGCTCAGCTTACTAACCTATTAAAATAACCTACTTATGGGTTTGCCTTATTCATCTAACAGCACTGTAATCTTCTCATTGTGCATGAAATTTCATGACTTTGGTTTAGTATCTCTGTCTCAGTACTTCACTTGTGTCTACATTTGCATGTGTTGTTTTAATTTTGGCACTGATCTTACAAATTGAAAATCACTGAGCTATGAATCTGTAATGAGCCTAATTAGTGGTGTAAAATATATTGTTACCATAACCTAATTAATCAGTATCTGTCAGTTTCGTTTTATTCTTCTTATTTTTCCTTTTTAAATTTCATTTAATTTACAGTACCATCATCTACAGCTCACATTAAGTTAATATAACTTATTATTATACACTTATTTTAATGACACTGTTTAAACATAAGCCATAGTAAAAATGTGAAATTCCACCTTGAACATTTTGATCAACATGCAATAACTTTTTACAATTGCTGTGCAATTCCACTGTAAATATTAATCATTCTACCTCAAAACTGTTTTACCCCCATCTCATCCTACCCCCTTCATCTGCACTATTTATTGTTACCTATAGTTATCTTACTTTAACCTATTTATTGTTATTGTATTCTTCTTACATGTTTGCACTGAATAGGAAGATGCTCTTATTCTCATTGTACACGTATAAAATGTACATTGTATATGTGTAAAGTGACCATAAAGACTAATTCTAATTCTAATTCTACATCTCAAAATAAATATCAATTGTTGCCACAGTTGTTGCTGTGGGAGGGAGGTGAGGTGATGCGAGTGCCCTCTAGTGGAGATTGAGGGGACTAATGACATAGCCTCTCTCTAAGGAGTGGCTTCATACTGCTCAAAAACCAGAAACTCTAGGAGGGTGGTGCACTGGGGGCGGAACCGTGACCTGAGCAGGGGGAGGGATGGGGGGTTGAATCCTCTGTGTTGTGACAGGGATCACCTCCCAGGTGGAGCGGATGACTGGAATGCTCTCCAAAGCGCACCAGGGCGGCTTAGGCAACTGGGACGCCCTCCAGGGCGGACCAGGAGACAGAGACTCCCTCCAAGGTAGCTTAGGTGACAGAGATGCCCACCAGGGCAGAGCAGCTGACAGGGATGCCCACCAGGGTGGAGCAGGAGGCAGGGATTCCCTCCAGGGCGGAACCAGGCGGAGCAGAGGACGGCGGCAAACTCCCAGGTGGGTCTGGTAAGGTAAACACTCACCAGAGCGATACGGCTGGCCCGGATTCAGGAATGGGACCGGACCACGGCTCTCCTGGCCCTGATTTGGGGCTTGGACCTGACAACAGTTCTCCTGGCTGTGATTTAGAAACGGGACCTGACAGCGGCTCTCCTGGCTGTGACTCAGAAACGGGACCTGACAACGGCACTTCTGGCCATGATTTAGAATCGGAACCTGACAATGGCTCTCTTGGCCGTGCTTTGGGAATTAGACCTGGAAACTGCGGACTGGGAATTTGGATCGGCTCTCCTGGCCAAAACTCTGGAAATCGAAACCGACAACGACTTTGCTGGTCATGATTCTGAGACTGGACCGGTCAGCGGCTCTCCTGGCCGTGACTCGGAAACTGGTTCAGATAGTGGCTCTCCTCGCCGTAACTCTGGCACTGATACCGACAACTGCAATGACTGTTCGAGAACCTCCATGTCTGAGGCCGAGCACAGAAAGGGTTCAGTGACCAGAATGAACTGACTTAGAGGTCATAGACCAGCAGAACCTCCAGAGAATCTACAACCCAAGTCGACATCTCCGAAGGTTGTGCAACCACTGGCAGAAACTCTGTGGCTGAAACAGGGTTGACCGAGGTTGCCATGGCATGAATTATAGAGCCTGGAGATTGTGCAGCCACTGGCAGCATTATTGGTTGGAGCCGGTTTGGGTCTGAAGGGACAGTATGGGCAGGTGTGGTATCGGGTGATAGGTGTGTGCCCTGTATGTTTTGGACAGTTGCCCTCTCAGACATCATAGGCAGGTCTGCCAAGCTGGTAGCCATTCTGTGTAGCGGCTGGGGCTTTGGAATGGCGGCCATCTTGTCTGCTGACTTTGACTGAGGCAGGGTGGCCATCTTGTCTGCTGACTCTAGCTGAGGTATGGCGGCAATTTTGTCTACTGACTCTAGCTGAGGTATGGTGTCCCTCTTGTCTGCTGGCTGTGACTGAGACATGGTGGCCATCTTGTCTGGTGGATCGAGTGTGACAGCCGTCTTAAGCAGTGGTTCGGGTGTGACAGCTGTCTTGTGCAGCGGCTCAGGTGTGGCGGCCATCTTGTGCAGTGACTCAAGTGTGGCAGCCATTTTGTGTATTGGTCCTGATGGCAGTTGTGCTTGTGGTTCCGGGGTGACAGCCATCTTGATTAGCGACTCGGGTGTTGGAGCCATCTTGTGCAGCGGCTCAGGTGTGGCAACCATCTTCTGCAGTGGTCTTGCTGGATCCTGGCGAAGTATTCTGTAATGATTGCTGCAGAAGCGTTCGGATCCATATGCATAAAACTCTTTATTCCAAAAACAGGCAGGTTCAAATCAACAGGCATACAGGTATGGAGAAGACAAAGCAGAGACGTGGTCAGATATACAAGGCAAAGGGTCGAGGCCGCCAGCAAACAATCACACAATGGTAGAATGGGCAGAGGTCATAAAACATAAAACAAAAATATGGGTATGAACGCTTGGTAAGGATAGCCTGAGCAAATCAATACTTTTCAAATGTCTATGGGAAAATGTGTCTGTTAAATAGTGGGTGTGGTGATAAAGCAGCAGATAATTGCTAACTGTGAACAGGTGTGGGTCTGCAGTGCATGATGGGATATGAAGTCCATAGTAAATGAGTCCAAGGGAGGTGAGGTGAGGTGAGGTGATGGACCTCGAGGGCACTCATGGCACTCTCTCTCTCTCTCTCTCACACCCACCGTTTTTTAAATCACCACATAACCTGTGATAAGTACAGAGAGTCTCTTTCTTGCCCCCACCCACCCATATACGATAATATTGTGTATCAGTGATCTCACAGGCTGGTGATATGAAGATATAAACAATTACCATATCGTGCAACCCAACCACTTGTTAACATTAGTTAACTACATTAGATCATTTAGGTTACGTCACTGAACAGAGGTTTTATCCAAAGCAACTTGGGACATGTGTGAGGAACAAATGAGGAACATGGAAACAATCAAAACCAATAAAAGAGCAATAATATGCAAGTGCTATGGCAAGTCTGGGTTAGTCTAACACATTACACGTAACAAGGTGTTTTTATTTGTATATAATAAATAAATATGGTAAAAGAAAAATAATAGGGAATGCTAGTGTTAAATAATCTTTTTTAATAATAAATTGAAAGAAAAGTATATTAAATAGAATAGAAAAACAATAGAGTTAGAGGCCTTAATTTCTGAGAAAACAAGCAGTTTAAGTATTAGAAAGCTTTTTTGTAGTAACAATGAAAGATACTTGTAATGCATAAATTAATTTCACTTTGTTTATTTCTACATTCACTAACACATTAAAAGTTTTATCTGTTAATGTTAATAAGGCCATGAACTAATATGAACTAACAATGAACAGTTGTTTTTGTTAATTAATGTTAAACAAATGTATTTCTCATTGTTAGCTTGTTTTAGTTAAAACATTATTTTACATTAACAAATTAACCATATTGTTAAGTGATTTTATTTAATTTTAATATGTATTTAAGTGTCCCTAACATCTGTGTACTTCCATAGTAACTAGATGTGTATGTATGTAACCACAGTGTAAGTACACACCGGTACATAGTATCTACAGCTTTAATATTTCTGTAACTTCACACATGTAACAACCCTCAGAATGGTGTGTGTAAGTACAAATGTGTAACAGGACATTGGTAACAACACTTTTTGGTAATAAAAGTACAAATGTGTAACAGGACTCATATATAGTATTAAAGTGCTGTTTGTTCTAAAATTCTTTGAGCAAAATTGCTGCAACTGTATAAATTTGTTAAAATGGCTACTGGCATGCACTTTCATGTGCTTCTCTTTGACAAGGCGGCATTTACCATGAACATATGTTTAAATTTGTAAAAGCGAAAGGCAGAAGACAGCTGTACAGATGATAAGTTTACAGAGTTCTTCTCTAGTTTGTCCCTTGTAATCGAACAATAATGTGTCAGTATTTAATGAAATCTAGCACATTGCTGAAGCATGAAGATAATTTATTCACTCTGAATTGCCTCACATAACACGTGGGCACCGGGAGGGTGGCATGCGTTCCCTAAGGGGCTGTTTGAGCTGATATGAGTTTGGTGCAGTGAGGAACCTCCTTGGAGTCTTAATTGAGAATGTAAGAAAGTCACTGTGAAAAAGTGCTGCGTCAGTCGGTGCAGGAACAACCAACTGAAACGGCTTTCATAACAGACGTGGAGCCTGCATTCGGTTTTCAACTGATAAAGATCCACAAATGTGAGACATTATATTTAGTACCATTTCTAATATTAAGTAAATTGATTATATTATCCACTAGTTAAGACTGTAATACATAGAATAAGGAACCATTTTTCGAAGTCTAATAAGAGAGCTTGGGCTGCATTGGGACTATGTGATATTTGGTGCCTTATTGGCCAGATTTATTTTTGTATGAATGATTGCTTCACTGATTTATCAGAATCATGGAATATGTACATTTCAAACTTATTTCCCCTATATTTTCATTTCAATAACCGTCATCTAACGGACATTCACTCTCTCTGTAAAACTGTGATGGAAACATCTCACCATTTGGGGCCCTTGGGTGCCCGTAATCCTGTGCTGCTCTCTATTTTTACTCTCTCTTTAAAGTAGATTGAAATGACACTGTTTTTTATCCTTTCAAATGGAAAATGAATGTCGGTCACCAGGCTCAAACTGCACCAAATGGTCTTTGAAAAGATACCTTGACTCTATTTGTTTTCTGATTCACTCCCACAGAGAAGGGCTTTAAATCATATTGTGTGGCTAACCGCATCAAGGGATTATTGCTCCGTTTCCCATAGAAACCGACACTTCATATATAATATCAAACTGACTTCACCCTCCTCTTACATCACTTTCCTCTATTTTGATGCTGAGTGATTTGGTGTGCAGGAAGCCAACACTTTCTAACGGAGTCATAGTCGATTTTGGATTCCAAAAAATCTTTTGATTCTCAGGCCAGAGTAAACGATGAAGAAACCCTTTTTAATGAATCCAGCTGAAGCTGAATTGAGTGCCGTTGTAAGGAACAGATGCTAGCCTTGTGTGCAACTACATGGCTGTTAGCACTAATCATGGCAGAGCAAAGACTGCTAATCTCTCCACGGCCTCTTGGATGTGTCTGAGCACACACAGATGCTGCCTGTTCTACCAGAACCACTGCAGGGCCCAGGCTAATGGATGCTTTTACACTTAACAGGTTTGCAGCTAATATCATAGCACAGCGGTAGATCTGAAAGTTTTCTGGCATTATGTTTAAAGAGGTTCTTAAATATGCGTAACAAGTTTAATGCAGGATTTATCTGTTACATTACAGAGCATTCAAACAATTGTTAAAAGAATAGTTCCCCCAAAAATGAAAACTGTATTGTTTATTTGGCCTTAGGGGTGTCACGATATATATATCGGTATTGACTATAACCGTGATATTCAAATCATGCACGGAAGAAACATGCCAGTGAGTGAAAGGCTTTGTCTGCATCCGAAAAACGTACTGTAAGCTTGCCAGTATAGGGGCTTCATACAGGGGCTTGCACAGACGAGTGTGACATCATATACCTCTATAAATAAATAAAATTTAAATTCAGTCTCGCACTCTCCAATGCCCTTTGAATGAAACGTATACTTTCGCCTCAAACTAGAATTATGGCAGAATATCCTGATGTCCACTTTGCAGGGCGACCTAGGAGACAGGAACGCCCTCCAGGGCAGAACGGGAGTCAGAGACGCCCTCCAAGGCGGTTTAGGCGACAGGAACGCCCTCCAAGATCCAACAGAGCAGTAACCCAACCCAACCCGAGCCCGACAGGCGTTAAGATATTTATGTCCAAGCCCGATTCCAGCCCGATCAAATTTTTTTCTGATACTAATGACAAATGCACTTTTTTGTGTGGAAAGCCCGCTTTTATTAAGCAACTGTAGGAAGGTGTTCGGAAATGTCAACAGATGAGAGCACACGGGACAAAAACCGCTGTTATAACACAGGCGCACATTCGTGCTGATCGATTCCGACCTGAACCCGAGCATCCTTTCTAAATATCTGTCCGAACCCGGCCCGGGCCGTCGGGCAATGTATAGTAGTAGAGGCAGTATCGAGGTCAAGGTCACAAGCAGAGTTCCGAGGCAGGAAGAAAACAATCACAATAAAGAGAAAATAGTCCAAAGTCGAGGCACAGGGAGAGCAAACATGGGACTGACACTGGGATTGAAAAACGCAGCACGACTCGGATTATGCTCTTTTACATTACATTACATTAAACTGTTAACAGTGGTTTTCTGTTTTTCATATCTAAATGAAGGGTGATTCTTTTAAATTTATTGCAGTGCCATGCACGTAATGCCATGTCTATGCTGGCATAGGCTCAATTATTGATTAAAAAGCTTAAAATAGGGGTACATGTTAACTTGTTAAAGTTGATGCAAATATTTATTTATCATAATGTTGATCCTGACCGCATTTTCTCTCTCGTAATTTCATAGCTTCAAAGAAGACAGAGAAACCCAGAGTGCATGCAATGCATGTGCCCGGTTTATCTGTCTTACGTTCTTTGAATAGGTAAAAATTATTTGACTACTAAAGTGTTTTTCCCAAATTTTTCTGTAGATATAGATAAAGATATTCTTTAGATATAAGTATTGTGAATTCTTTTGGCCACAATAACCGTGGTGTGAAAAATGTACAGTAATATTGTGACAGCCCTACTCTGCCTCATGTCTTTTCACAACCATATGCTGTTAATATTTCCATTAAAAACATTACAGGTAGAAATTTTATAAGATGTTCACAGTGACCAGGGCCTGGAAAGCTCCACAAAAGGACAAACTGCAACAGCACAACAAATTGGCTTCACATTTCTGAAACTACTTCTTTTATGAAACAGCTTTTTTGGTGCATTTGGAGACTGACAGCTGTGGTCACCATGAAATGTCATTTTATGGCAAAAACTGCAATAATTCTTCCTGAAAATTGAAAAAAAAGAGTTTAGAGGTTGAGAAAATTATTACATTTTTGGGTAAAACATTTTTTATATAAGACATAACGACTTTTAAGATTTTTATTGTGGCAGTGTGAAGCAGCCACTGCATCTCATTGAACTGCACTTTCCTCATAGCCTGGTTTTCATTTGCATCAAATTAAATATGGTGGTACATTTGAATCAGTTGTTACCAAATGTGAAGCCCCCCAGAGCAGTTGCCAAGTTTATTCAAACAAACACGATATTTGCATGGCCTTTCTAGAGTATGTCTCAAAGTCAACAGCACTATTTGCATTAAATACATTTTAGAGACAATGTTCACTTGGCTAGATTTCACACCTGACACCTGAGATTTCTTTTATTGTTTAAAGTTTGCCTTTTTGACACTATTATGTAAAGGAAAGTGAGAGAGAGTAGAGAAAATAATGGGGAGAAAAGTTGGCATCGGGATTAGAAAATGTGTGATGGCATTGTTCACAAAACCTCTTCTAAACGCACCAAACCAGATCAGCTAAAACTGCCAGCTTCCATGCAGCCTGAATCAACATGCAAGTATTTATTTATGCACTTGGGTATATTAGAAAGCATATAGGTATTTGATCTTTGCGTGGTCACGTGTATGTGTTTATGTAGGCGGTGGATTAAGGTCAACTAGGGGAATGTATGGCTCACTGCACTTGAGTAGTTTTGTATCCACAGGGCTCACCGATATCAGCCTGTTGAACATCTGTACAGACAGCGGGAGACACCCACAACACAGAGCTGTGTGTGTGTGTGTGTTTGAAGGGCTCTTGTCAGTGCTATACACAACTCTATTGTAACATGTCCAGTACCATGTGGGCTCCATTTATTAAGCATTCGAAATGTGTTTGCCTTAACCAAGGAGGCCTACAATACCAGGTGAAAGCTATCACTTAGCTTTGACAATGCTTTTGAATGGCACTTGCACAGCTTGGACAGGCCTCGCAGAAGTACTCCCCTTCACTAAAGCCAACTACTCTACTGTTTTAATACTTGGACAATTCACTCACAATACTCTCTGAGGTCCCCTTATCATGTTTTAAAGAATTTTACATAACAAACATCATAATTTAGAAGTAAATGGCTATTTTTATTCTGCTTTTAACCACCTTATGCTCTGCCTTAAACAGGCTGGGATGTCGAAGCAGACATTGATGATCTTCTGCCACGCTATTACATCATAAACATTTCACAAGCTGTCACCTTGACAGATTGGCCTAAATATAAACTGTTTTTAGACTAAGTAGAAGGTTTTGAATTTTGAAACTTTTTCATAGTATAATTAATTTTTATATGTCAACAGATCAAGGGAAATTTGGGTCACACTATTTATTATGTGGCCTTACCTACTATGTACTTACATCAAAAAATAAGTGCAATGTACTCATTGTGGTCATATTGTATATAAAAAAAAACACATTTGCTGCTATTGAGGTGGGATATTGGTATGGTTAGGAACAGTTTGGTGGTATGGGTAGATTTAAGGGTGGGTTAAGGTGTAAAAGTATGGGTCAACAGTGTAAATATAAATGACTGCCCACTACTTTGGGTGTGTGTCCACAGTGTGTGTACAGTAGGTGGACAACCAAAATGTCTACTGCCGCCGCGGCAAAGTCCCGGATTTAAATTTAATTCAGTCGCGTGTTAAAGTCGTTCATAAAAATACCGCCAGGTGGCGCAATGTTTCCAAACTGACTACAATTTTGTTTTATGAAATGGAGATAAAATAACCAAATAAAACAATAACATTATAATATAACACCCTTAAAAATAATATAGATGACTTTTTAGAAAATTAA